>JBBMKC010226581.1:0-11835 GCA_037834085.1 Bipalium vagum | reverse complement strand
TATACATGTTCGGAACTTTGATATTGCGTATACTATTGCTAGACATTCTAATTCGATTGTACCGTAATGTTTTTCATGATTTTTCAACCCTCTACTTGTACTTGAGAAAAATGTCGGTTTTAATATAATTAGAAAGGTAGATAACATATTATCAGGATGAATTTTAACGCAGAATTCAGGAACAGAATCTTTATCACAACTGATGTATGTTTCTTTAAATATGCACCACTAACTTCTGTTGATGTCGAAAGGTCTCTTTCCAAATTCAAAAATTTAATGACAGCTAACCAACCGAAAATCATTTACTTTTCAAAATCTCAGGTTGAATCTTGTTGTGTATTGCAGTAATTATTTACTCTTGTAGTAAATAATATTTAGTTTCGAAGTTTGTCAACTTTTGGATTTTTATAATTTATTACGGAACTAATAATTATTTTTTTTGGATATTTAAAGTTTTTTAAATCATAAAAAATATGTTTAGGTCATACTTTAATATTTATACGGTTATATAATGAAAATATTTAGGTCATATTTTAGGGCCTTCTTAACCTTATTAATCACAAATCGTTATTGATTTAATGGTCTTCAAATAAATATATATGTTAATTTTGATCGAGTATACAAAAAAAGATAATGTCAGTATTTAACAAAAAATTAAGGTACTTTTTATTTTACGGTTGATCATGTGTATTGCCCTACACAAGCTAAGGGAAGTTTTAATTGAAATTGAGCTTATTAAATTTCGGTTATTTGTAATAAAATATTAACATATCTTTTGTTTTTATCAAACTAATAACAATCCAATAAATACATTGTTATACAAAATATGCAGTGTTGCACCAACAAAGTTAATGAAAATATTCATTTCAATGACGTACATTACCAAGACATTAAATTGTCTTTCATACCATTTTTCTGAAATATATTAAATACTTTTCTGGTTTCGTTTAAAAGATGTCATTAGAATAAAATAGAATTCCAAAAAGCTTTAAGCATAGCACCGAATTATATATCCTAAAAATATTTAATATTGTCATCTGTAATTCGCTGATAAAAAATTAACTTGTCTGAATAGTTCAGAACATTTTTATTACAAGCAATAAAGAACAAATCAGGTACGACAATAGTGTACGAAAAAGGCTATGGTTGAGTAAAACTGAAGAACAACAATTTTAAAGACAGAGATGACGATAAGGAGAATAAAAAATATTTCTGAGACCAATGTTATGAAAACGAGAAATCTGATAATGATTGACATTAACCCACAATCAAAAATGACAAATAGAGTACATGGATATGTAAAAAACAAAATTTGAAAAAGAAAATCATATATTTCAGCTGATTAAAATACGATTTTTCAAAAATACTCACAACACTCAATCAAACAGTCGCAAAATTAAATTTCGAGGTACATTATCAAGTTTCAATACAACAGCACGTACTCGATATCTCTCTCTATTTTTCTCCATCAATTTTTTCAGAAAATGAGGTTCAATGGGATGATTTTCGTTAACAGAAAACACCTCTTGAAAAGTCAACAATAGTAAACTTCAATATACTTACTTCAGAGGGTACAGTGAAATGTGTAGTGTAGTACATATCATGCATCAGAGAAGATATCATATATGAAAGTGATCTTGAGAATAAGAGAGAGAGAAGCAACATGCTAAGAAAAAATCATTCTCTCTTCAAATCGATTTAAATATTTACAAATTGATAAAATAATCATTAAATCGATAAAATCAAGTGCAATATTTATCATTATTGATAATTTTAAATAATCGTTAAATTACAAAGAAAATTTTCCCATTTTATTGATTATAATACCAATGATAAAATAATAATGATAATAATACAATAACACAATCTAAGATAACCTGCTTTCCATTTTACCTGAAAATTCAAAATTAAAATTGAAAGGCACACACATCCATTCTCAAATTAAAATAGAATTGATTCTTTGTGTGGACACATTTTTGGACAGCAATCAATAATCACAAAAGATAATCGAGCTCTGTTTTTGTTGTTGAATACTAATGTGCTAAAGGTAGAAATAGAAAGAAAGAAACAAATTTAAATGACGGATCCGAATTTGACAAAAAACACTATCGATACACGCGCATGCACATGAGAAAGCGAGAGAAAAGAAAGTGAAGGGGAAGGGTCGAGAAGCAGAGAAAGAACAGACAAGGACAGAAAGAGAATTGATAAGGACCTGATTAATATTGTATAATGTATTGATTGTGACATTCTTTCAATACACAATTACAATTCCATGCCTTGAGCCTCGTCCTCACTAAACTCTGACATACTGCTTTCGTTATCTGACATATTATTTTCCACTGTGTTACCATTCAGCACTTCTTCAGTTGCATATCGTTTGACGTGCTCTGAAACAAAACATTAATCACATATCAGCTGACCATTACGGAAAAAAATAGTTTGCCAGTTACCTTTAACCTTTTCAATGTAATCACTTGGTTTGGACATGAACAATGACGCGGCCTCACCATTCAAAGGATCTGTGGGGTTGGGATATGACAATAATTGTGGCAGGAATGAGTCGAATATGTTTGTTAGATCTGATTTTTTAATGAGAAATATTATTGATAGTAAAACTTTCTGATTGAAAATATTCAATAGCAAACAAGAAAGGGAAAAAATATTTTCACGAAAATTTTGTTCCAAAAAATCATCGGGGTAAGAAAATTTCAATTTATAAATAATATATAAATCTTTGTTTACTTTATAAAATACATATCAATATTATTTAGATCATGACATACGGTCATTTGATAACACCCGTTTCTTTATTTATCAGGTGTATGCATAAGTATTAAACCCTGTTTTTAATCATTGTTTAAATAAATAAAAAATAATCAAAAAACCCCGTTCTTTTAAATTTGGGTAATATATTTTGAAAATATAAATATTTCACTTTAATTGTTATAGAATATCAAAAAATTCTGAATTTAGAAATGAATGACGAAAATATATACCATCGAAATTGTATCAGATATGAATTTCAGCAAGGAAAAAGTGCTTTTGCAGCATCTCAATCAATATGCTTTGTTATAGGAGAAAAGGGTATTTTCTAGAGTACATGTAAATATAGGGTGACCCATATGTAGATACCACGCAATTAAACCTTTACATTTGGTAAACCAACAAACATAAACATAAGTAAGCTTTTAGAACGAATAACATTTATATTCAAGAACATTTTTATACAAAATTTAAACAGAAAGTGGTCCTTTACGGAATAAGTGCGTAATTTTTGTTTAAAGTGTTTAAACAAGGTTTTTCCAGACTTAGCTGCAATTTCCTTAGAGATGAGTGTCCAGATTCGTTTCATTTTCATACTGTCAACAGGTTTATTCAGCATGTGTTATCTGTGCTTACAAAGTGCCCAAAAATTTTCAATTGGGCTTAACTGCGCCAACATTTCGACAGGTTCTGTTCTTTAGAAACAAAGTTGACGCCCTCTCCCCTGAGTTTGGCCGTCACAATGTTACAATAATGCGAAGTTGCCAGATCAGGCAAAAAAATTGGCCTTTGGACATCAAACTTTTGCAAAAACGGCAAAAGACGCTTTTCAACACATTCTTTTAGATAAATTTCACCATTAACAGTACCATTAGTCACAAACGGCTCTGAAACAGATTCATCTTCTGCCAACGCTTGCCCGATTATAAACTTTTTTTCAAATTTACCGGTTTGAACTACACGCTCTTCAACTGGTGTCTCCGCTTCATTATCCGACAAATAATATTGGTTACCAGGCAATTGCATTGGATCTAGTGGCACATATGTTTCGTCATCCCAAACAAAGAAGTAATTCTTGCCACTTTGAAGACTATCTTTGTAAAGCTTAGCTGACCGATTAATTGAACACTGTATCTGACCTTTATTGTACTTAGGCTTCCTCTGCTTCTTTCTGCTCTGCAATCCAACCACTTCTTTCACTCTCTGATAGGTACTAAGACTCAGATGCAACTGCTTTGATGACACGTGCTCTGACAGTGATCTGTTGTTTTTCGCGTGCTTCAACACTTTTCTTTGAGTTCTGGTAGTATTTACAACTGGTTTACGACCTGGTATTGACTTGTAATCTGTTACTTCAGTCTTCAGAAAGCGTGATATCACATTCTGGATTGTTCTCTCTTTAATATTTTGCTGCCGAAAGTGATTAACCGTAGAAAGTTTATTTTGTGAATTTTCTTGAAAAAAAGCAATAATTGCCTTGGCGTTAAATTCGTGTTGGTGTCTCTTCATCTAGAGGATTATCACTAAATAAATTATTCAATAAAAAGATCAATATAATAAGATTTCAAAAATGTCTTTGTTTTAGTTACTATGTAGCCTAATCTTTCATAGCAATTGTTAGAAATGGCGGCATCTATATATGGGCCACTCTTTATTGGTATCGCCGATTAAAAGACTGACATTTTGATGTAAGCAATCTACGACAAACAGGTCCTCTACGAATATTCCATCTTGAGAGATTGGAAGAACTACTCTGTAAGGATGCTGCCAAAGCACAAGAACTTGCGAAGCAGCATGGAGTCGACCAAGCAACTGTGAGCAGACAGTTATATAGATTAGGAAAATTTAGTGGATTGGAAGGATGTCATATAAGCTCTCATAAATCAACATTTCGTGCGCGTCGCCTTTTGCTTTGCAAAAATGACTTTTTATGGTAGATATTCACTGGAGATGGAAAGTGGATTGCCTACGATAATCAAAAGCGCATTCATTCGTGGGTAGACCCTGATATTCAAGCTCCTTCAACCAAAAAATGCTCTTTTGTATCTGGTGGGATATAAAAGGTCCAATTTATTATGATCTTCTTCAGGTTGGCGAAACCATTAGATCAGAACGTTACAGCAAACAGTTGTTACAATTGGCTGACAAAATAAAGAAAAATTTTTTTAGGCCAAGAATCGCATAAGACTATCTTATGCGGCAAAGCTAACGCAACAGAAAATCTCAGAAATAGGTTGGACAGTTCTTCCTCCTGCGGTTTATTCCCCGTACTTGCCTCCTACAGACTACCACCCGTTTCGATCAACGCAACATTTTTTAAAGCAAAATATCGTTTCAAAAATGTTTTTGAAATTCGAGAATTTCTGGATAATTTCCTTTCTTCGAAACCCAGGTCATTCTATCGTTCGGGAATTCGTCAAACTACCTGAAAGAAAGAAAAAAGGGAGATGGACAACAATAGATCTTATTTTGTTGATTGATTTTTTGTGCCTATGTTATGTATAAATAAATTTATTAGCTTTTTTATCAAAATATTTTCCCGTTAAAAATAGACTAAACGTGTATGCATACATTTAATAGATATCTGTCAGTCAAAATAAAATGTTCTCAAACAAAGACAAAAATGATCACAAGACAAATATTTTTAAATTATATCAATTTAGTATGGAAAGACTCCAAAGCTAAAAAGATTTCGCAATAAATTTCGGTTGCATATTGTCCAAATGGTGCCCAGTTACAGTGAATTAAGGTACAGAAAATACAAGTAAGTAAGTAAGTTAATGATAATAATGACAAATAATGATTGTATGTAATAATATTTAAAAAGTTAATTTTAAAGTTAACGATAAATTATAATCTGTATATTTTTTGTTACGAAAATGATCGTAATAATGTTAGAAATTTAATGAATACTAAATAGCTAAATCAGTTAAAAAATGGGTTTTGTATATTTAAAAATAATAACTTTTACTTAAAAATCGATTATGTACTCAAAATGTAAAAAATCAATATTTTAAAAGAAAATGAATCGGAATTTTGAATATTGTATCAATAATAAAACTGAAAATAACAAGATGAGATAGTTTATTAACTTTTGCAACTTTTGGTCAATTTAAATAAATTATATAAAATTATGCAATAACAAAAGAACTGCATTGTAAAATAAATATGGTGTGAAACTAAAAAGAAAATCAATAAAGTTTATTAAAATAAAATTTCTTAATACTGATGCATTCTATGTTTAAAAATAATTTGCCAAGAAAATGTCTTTGTCAATGAAAGTATTTTATAACATTTAAAACCATTATAAATTGCTGCAGACATAATTTGAAAATCACCTCCGAACAGCAGAATTGATAAAAACATAACAGCAAAATCCTATTAAACATACAAAACGACGGATTCTTGTGATAACTGTAATATATATAGAGAAATTTTCTAAAGTTTTGCCAATTTTTTTTAAATATATGACAGTAGTTGTTCAAATTATGTCAGATATAAAAGATAATAGCAACTTAAAAAAATATCTTTTCTAAAATATTTTATTTGTTCTCATAACAAAATTGTTACATTTAATTATCAAATTTGTTTGAGTCATAAGCTAAATAAATTAGGATTAATTTAAGGAGTGTGAAAATCCAGTAAAAGGAAATGTACAATATCAGTATTAGTACTGCTTCCAGTCATATGAAGCAAATATGTAAGATAAAAAAGCTGGATACGTGGGTGCCACATGAGATAACCATTAAAAATCAAAATCTAGGTATGCTAAGAATTCATTTTGAGTATGAAAAATGGTTGCTATATAAAAATATTAAACGTTCAGTACAATGGTTAGAAAATGACCTATCCAAAACCGACTAAACACGACAAAAGATAATGGTTACGGTAGTTCATGTTAAAGAGGAGTGATTCATTACAATTACCTGGAAAAGGGAGAAATGATAACAGCAGAGAAATACTACCTAGAAATTGATATTATGCAAGAGAAGTTTTAAAAAAATATGCCCAGCACTGATCAATGAAAAAGGCCCAATTCTATTGAATGGTAATGTCCGTCCGCACATAAAAAAGCAACCATGGATAAGCTGAAAAGTCAAAATTATGAAATTCTGACACATTAAATATACTCTCTCGATCTCTCGCCAACTGATTTCCATTTATTCAAAACATTACAAAATTTTTTGAATGGAAAAAGATTTCAGAAAGGAAAGATGTTAAAAAGGGAATTTGAACAGTTAATTGCCTCAAGGTCTATCAAATTCTATAAGAATGGAAAATCTACCAATTCATTGACAAACGAGTGCAATTTTTAATGGTTTTTATTTTAATCAATAAACTCTTTGTTTCGACTGATTTATGCTGTTTTAAAATGAATGTACAAAAAAGGTGCATTTTTAAAATTCTGCATTAGAAAATAATGAGGAATAATTTTTAAAAAAAAATAATATGCTGAGAAATTCAATTATAGTTAATTTTGATAAATATTGTATTAACAATAATTTCCAATATATAAAACTGATTTTCTGACAAATAAATTGAGTTTTGTTGAAATGAAAAATATATTTGTAAAAAGTTTAGAATAAAAATATTTTATAAATTTTACTCAAAATATAATAATATATATGATAAAATCAATAAAAATAAATCAACTTTAACAAAGAGATATATTATGAAATAGGTTACAATTGATAAGTCACATCGAACAATTTTTAATCTACTTCTGTAAATTATTATAATAAAAATTAAAATCATTGATCAACTTTTAGAACATTTTTAGACTACTGATATCTATCATAGTAATCTAAAGTAAATTATTGACAATATTTTAAGGTTTACAAAATCTATATTTGTTTTTATTATTGATTTAAAATTTTTTATAATAAAAATAAAAATGTATTGGTTTTTATTGATATTCACTTTAAGAATTAAAATATATTAATCAAAATTAATCATGACGTATTAATTAAAATTAATAATATTAAATATAATATTTATTAAATATTTTATTAATATTTTAAATATACCAATTTTAAAAAAGTTCTCTTTTGATATCCAAGGTTATAACATTTGATGTATCTCAACCTGTATCTCAAAAATGATTTCATTTTCATATTACTATTAAATATCTTTTAATTTTCTTTGGAAAATACATTACATGAGACTAAATAAAAATTTAAAGAAATTATATAATTAAACAAAATATTATTTTCTATAAATAAGAGAATAAAGAAGATCAAGAAGAACATTTAGGTAAAGTTTACATTTTCACAATAATCAGAAATAACAGTTATCTATTTTAATTTTTAAAAATTACATAATATTTCATTGATAGTTTGTGTAAAAAAGAGAATATGAATAAATAATTATTCATTCTTTTTATTATTTAATACTCAGCAAATAACTAAAAATCAAATTAAAAATTTGTAAACACAAAAACTTAACGATTTTATAATATATTAAGGTAAAACTTTAAAAATGTTAAATGTAAAAAATAAAATGGTAAATTTTTATATAGATTGATTAAAACTGTTGATGAATATTTATGTGAATAATATTTCGGGCTGTTTAACGGTTTCTAATATATTAAAATAAGATTACGGATTCGTATTTTAAAATCAAAGTTCCAGTAGAAACAGTTATCCATAATTAATATATGATAATCAGAATGTTCCAATTATATTACCGTTTTTATAGTGAAATTTATATTTTTAAATTAGACACCTTCATTTTAAAATATAACTAAGATACATTGATAACTTTTACCAAAAAACTTTACATACTATTGGATACCGTAAATTTATTTGATAAATTAATAAGCGATTTATTTTATTAAAAAAGTTAGAATTAAGTAAATTTGAAGTTAATAATCTTAACTTTACGAATATCGATTTTTTTAAAAATCAATTTTTATAAGAGAAAATGATTTAAATAGGTAAAATAGGATTATTTATTAATTCTAACATACTTTAAATTTTGAAAACCTAAATAGTACTGAGTCGAAAATCATAAAACTTTATTAAAAAATATTTTCTACATAAATTAAATTTCCATAATAGAAATTTAATAATATAGATCATATGAGAGAAATTTTAATAAAAATGTAAAATCAATAATTTTTGTATAATCTACGTAAAATATCAAATTAATAATTCATTCAATATTTTTTGTTAATTAAAAGTGAAACTGAAAACTATAATTTAAATATAACCACGTTCTTCAAAAATCAATTTTTAAAATTTCCAAACATTGCACTCCAAAATTCTAGAATAGAAAAATCTAAGAATACAAATTGAAAATTCTTTTCAACATTAAATCACAATAAAAAATTTAAAACCCAATTAGAAAAATGAGATGCAGGTTATTTTTAGAAATTAGTAAGATTTAATATTTTTCAAACAAAAAATATTTCCTGCAATAAAAAATTTTGATCAATAACGTAAAAAATTACATGAAAAAATCTAATAAAAACCACTAATAATTCGTTTGTTTTTTGAAAATTGAGCACATTTTTATCTATGAAAACAGTTAGTGCTTCTAAAAAATATCTCAAGTGGAAAAATTCAGAAAGAAAATAAATAAGGGAACACGAAATCTTTAACACCGGGATACAACATATGAATCACTCATTTCTACAAAATAAATCGTTACGCCCGCACATTTTCAAAATGACGTCATAATCAATACCATGACAACATGTGTAACTCAAAAATCTATTTTTAGAATAAAACAAGATTTGTTTTTTTTCTTTATTTGTCAAAAAATTATGAAAAGGTAAGTACTTTTTAAAGTACAAATGAAAGAAGAAATAGAAATAAAATAATTGACATTTCATAAAATCTATAGATAATTAAAAATGCAATAAGAAGTCAACTATTGGTGCTATTTTTATATTTCATCTTTTTTGAGAATATATAACAATTTAGAAAAATTTCCCGCTTATTTTATCCATGTTTTTTCATTAATTATTTTATTGCTCTATATTATAATCAAGTTTTAAACAAAGTAAAATTTCCTTTCAATCTAAGTGGGTTATTAAATTGAAATCAATATCTGTTCGATTAAACCACATTAAACATTTATTAACTAAAATTATCTCTAATACTCTATAATTAATATTATTTTAAAGTTTAATCAATGAAAGAATTTTTTTGAAAGGTAAAAATACCATATAATGCTGACCACTGCTGATTTATAACATCGAGACAAACTGTTCCAGAACTGAAAATGATGTAAAGAATCAAAAGTAAAAAAATTAATAAATAATTATATATTTGAAAATAATATCACTAACGCTTCATCAATGTTGGGGTGATATATTCTATTCATAAAACCTAAAGAAAATGTTAATTTTCCCCTAGATGCTCATTATAACTGCATTACCAATTGATGGTGACTTGAAAGGGTATCTTTCGGGAATTTCAACCTTAATATTCCAAATTCCTCCTTCGTATGGCGCTGAATTTTCAAAATTATTTATAAACTTTAATCAAATTAAATAAAACTGACTATCTTTAGGACCATAAAACTTAACCATTAACTCATTAAGACCACTCAATATAGTGACTTCGTATTTCCGTTCAATTCTAAAAAAAGAGGCGAATTATACATATTAAAATAGAGAATTGTGTTAGAATACAGTTTTATAACATCTGTGTCCATCCGTTTTTTACCGGGACTAGGTGAAGACATTATTTTACAGTCAGCTGATGTAAATGTTTATAAATTTGATAGTTGAAATAAATTTCTATTGATCATGACTTAAACAAAATTATAGTTTTATATTTTTATTGGAATTTAAATAAAATTACTTTTATAATTTTAACATTTCATTCAATTGTTTTAAAATATTAATTTTGAAATATTAATGAACTGGTTGTTATTTTTATTTTATTTATATCATATCTTAGAATTATAGAATATATACTGTATTTAATATTATTATCAAACAATAAAGAAATTAAATTACCTTTTATTAGTTAAAGTTAATTATAAAAGTAAAACTTGTTTAAAATTAATAATTTCTCACAACTATATATCAAGGTTAAAAAATCCAAATCGCTACAAGTAACTTTAGTAAAAACTTTTACTATTAAGAATTCTCTTTTTTTAAAATTATTCATAAGGTTCTTTAGCTAATATTTCTTCTTTTCTTGAAGAGTTAATTTTACTCCTTAAATATTTTTTTCTATTTTGTTGGTATTATACAGCGACAAAATTTATTTATTAGTTAAATTGTTTTACTATAAAAGGCTCACCAACCTCTACCGAAGGAAGCGTATATAATAGACTTCGAAAATAACTAAAACAACAGTGAATTAAATGAATATGTTTAAATTACAAAATATACGTAGAAATATTTTTTAAAAACTAAAAATGTTTATTATAATTATAATAATAATTATTATGTATTAAATTCACACCCTCTTGATTAGAAAGAATCGGTAAGGTCTTGTTAGAAACGAAAATCTTACACTAAACTCTAAATGTTTGTAGAATAGTAATTGTCAAAGAACAATAAAAAAGAAAAGGAAATAAATATAAAAAATTGACAATGTAAAGTTAATATTTTAATTATCAATTTTAATCAATTAACTAACTTTAAAACCAATCTCTCTATTTGTACCTGTAATACCTCCAATGGCTAAATCCAAAATCCGTTGGTCCACAACTAACCTCGGCTACCTAACAACTATTCTTCGATTACCAAAAAAATAATGGAATGACAATAAAGATATGGAAATTATTATTTCTTATTGATCGTCAAAAATATCCCCAACTTCGTTGTTGTAATGGTCTTCAGATGAATCACATTTTTAATAAATAATTCTGGAGATTTTTTTGTAGTCTAAAGTCTATTTAATTTAGAACTTCTTTGAATTAATTTGTTCATTAGTGTTAATAATATTTTTAGTTTTTCATCCATATCTCATTATTGTTGGGTTAGCTAAGGACACATCCTTGCCAACCTTTGTAAAGTAGAGGGTAGAAGCCACAATAGGGTTTAAAATGATAATGATCAATTAATTATTAAGACCGCAAGAGGGTCAGAAATAATAATAATAGTGA
>JBBMKC010226570.1:0-11836 GCA_037834085.1 Bipalium vagum | reverse complement strand
ATATAATATAATATAATATAATATAATATAATATAATATAATATAATATAATATAATATAATATAATATAATATATATTAAAAGTTTGATTTCAAACTATTTTCTAAAATTACGGTAGAGATATTTTAAGCATTACTTGAACCTGAGGGTTTTCATTGTTTAATAAAATTTTATTTTTTAAAAGTAGCTTTACATTTTAGGAAAATATTATTTAAAAAAATATTAAGGATAAGCAAAAAAGAAAATGATGGAATGCTAAATAATTAATAAATTATTCAATTTCTTGAAGATTTTCAAAAATTCATGAAAAAATAATAATTTATTTATATTAACAATAAATTATAAATATAAATAAATAATAAAAAATATTACTATATATATTAAAAAATATAATAAAGAAATATATGTAAATTATAAGAAATAAATTAAATATGAAAAATTTTTAAACTAAACATGTATAAAGAAATTTAATAACTTAACAAATCATATTAATATTTATGATTTAGTCTTATTAATCAATGAATGTGAAAAGAAAGACACTTTAAGAAAGAAAAACCTTAAAACTTATTCTAGTGCATAAAGTAGATTACTAAAGCTTTTTAATATATAATAGAGAAATTTATTTGCATTGATTAGCAAACCTTTATCAATGAAGTTTCAAATAATTTGCCCCAAGTCACCTGTCTACGACTTCTTAATTCAACAATATCGGAACCATTAAGTACACGTAGGTTTTCCACTTATGTAAGACTACCTACTTTTAAAAGGATTAGAAATAATATTGTGAACATTACCTATCCTTTTAAAGGAAACTAAAATTTAATTATTAAAGTCCAGGTAAGTGTTAACAAAATCAATAGCTAAAATTTTGTTCCGTTTTAAAATCACCCAAAGTGAAAGGTGGAAGTAACTTGTTACTAACTTTTGATCATTCTCAATTTCATTATCATCTTTTGGAAAAAATTATTTTAATTGATATAAAAAATCAATTATAACTCTATCACTATTGTTTCAATGGTAATAAAAAGATTAAAAGAAAAATAAATAACTTTAACAATAAGAAAAATGTATCGATTTTTCAAAAAAATATTCTCAAAGTATATTTTAGAGATTTGAAATTGTTAAACTATTGTAAAAGAGTCTTATTAAAAATGCGGAGCAATTTATAACTTTGTACATAAATCATTAATACAAAATTTAAAATTATTTTCACAAAGGTAATTTTTGTTTTGTTTTAAAATCTATTTAATTTAATTATTTTTAATTCAATAAAGGAAAAGATTTTATTTACAAAAATCTTTTTTGATTATGAAAATCCGTCAAATTGAATCGATTAAACAATTAATAATAATATTTAAAACATTTAAACAATAATAAATAATAATAATAAATATTCGTTTGATATTTGAAATTGAAATAATTAAAATATGAAAAAATCGTTAAAATAAAAATATAATCTTTATTAATTAATTTTAATACTGTATTTCCTGCTTGAAACTTTATTTTATATTTATCAAATTTTATTTTATATTTTAAATATATATTATATATTTATAAAAGTACAGTAGATCCCGGATGTAAGAGAAAACCGGATATAATAGACTTTCTTGAAGTCCGTCTTCTCGTACATCTAATTTACTAATGAAATGACTCGGATATAAGAGACCCGGATAGAATGGAAACCTTTACGTAATAGAAAATCAAAAATTACAATTAAACTCCTCATATAAGAGATTACTATTACATAACGATACCCCTTGAGTGAGTATAAGAATGGTCATATAATTTAGATTTCTATATTGATTAGATGCCTTCAAACAAGTCAAGAAAAACGTTGTCAGTTGCAGATAAAATAAAAGTGGTGGAAATGGCAAATGACTAAACAAAGAAAAAAATTAATATTTTATGTCATTTTTCAATTGGTCTTTCCAGATTTCGCAAAACAAAAGTCCAAGAAAGTGCTCTCCGAGACAGTCAGAATTTAAGAAGAGTGAAGCAAAGAACTTTTGCTTTTGTTTCATCAGGCGCGGTCTCAAAATGCAATTGTCAATGGTCCTATTATTATGGAAAAAGCACAACAGATGCCACAATCAATGGAGATTGACTTTCAGCCGTCTAACGGATATCTTCAACCATGGAAACAGAATGAAAATATATAAAATATAATACAGAGATTTACCATATCCATAAATACTATACAAATTATGTTTAGGTTTATGTTTTTCGTTCTTCTGTAACTAATCAGAGGTGGATTTTGAGAAATGGAATGTTGGATTATTTTGTGGAAAGATAAATGATTTTTATTTTATCTAAATACTTATTATTGTATATATTGTTCCTGAAAATATTTTCTTTTTGAGATCTTTTAATGTTGCTCAGTTCAAAGAAATTGTAGACAAAGCCTTCATAAACATCCATATTTATAACAAAAAGTGGCTGTTTTTATTTACCATTTTATGTAGTAGTTAAACTTTAATTCAAAAAATTTAATTTGCTAAATATTTCACTTACATATATTACTGTAACAATAATTTTTTTATTTAATCTGTTCCCCCATTTTTTCAAAACAGCTTTGATATAAAGACTTGATAGTTGTACTGGAGATACCATCCAAAATTTCTTGAATTTTTATCTGCGAATTATTCAAATATTTGATTTTCTTTTTCATAATTAATTTTTCATTAATCTTCAAATACTTTCAATAGGACTAAGGACATCGGAATTTGCAGGCCATTAAGATACAATCAATTTGTTCTTCTGTAACCAATCAAAGATGGATTTTGAGATATGGATGTTTCACTATTTTATTGAAAGATAAATGATTTCGGTTGAAAAGGTAATGTTAGGGTGTATGAAAAGTCTTATGCCATTAAAAAGAATTTATTTAAATGTACTTAAAAAAACAAAAGATGATTAATCTTCGAAATACAATCCTTTGTTTTCATTGACATTAAGGCACCTTTTTGCTAATTGTCGAATTAACAAATGAAAATAATATTCCTTGGTTTTAGTGGTAAAAAATTCAAAAGCATGTTCAACCTCTTCCACTGTTTCAAACCGCCGATTCCTAAAAATGTAGTCAGAACAAAATAGGCCATACTCCCAATGCATTAAGTTCGTACTGTATGGTGTATGTGTAAGTCATTGCAAATAATCGATTTTCTGATTTTGGGCTGTAGTCAAATGAGCTTAGTGCGCGGAAACATTATCATGTTACATCAAAACTCATTAAATAAAGTGCCTTTAAAAAGACGTTTCATAAACTCGTCCACCAAAGATTTCCGGCTGGAACGATGTCTATCCAATAATGACATATTCTTTTGTTAGATCAAAGACCTGTTGTTAAAGAATGTTGTTGTTTCTTTTTTGTAGAATATCTGAACTTGAAGATGAGAGGCTTTCATTTTGAACTATTAATTAAGGAAATTTATCAAATTATAGGTCCTTATAAGATGAAATTAAACTAAGTTTGCAAACACGTAAATATACCAAAATAAGATTCAAATTAATATAATGTTTTAAATTTACCAATTTGAGATACTTAAACAATATTCGAGGAATACGAATATCGAAAGAAATTTTACTGTATTTTTAGTGCAATAAAATAATTATTTTAATTTTTTAAAATTTCACAATATATTTTCTTTCTGTTCGATTTTAAAATAAATAATAAATTACAATAAAAAAGTAATGTAACTCAAGTGGATATTTATATATGAAAATATAATCTGAAAATGTCAACATTTGTGAATTTTATAATAATTGAAGAGTACCTTCGAATTCAAAATGAAAGCCAAATTGTCATTTATTATGCCGAATTTATGCACCACTTAATCTTGCAATGATAGGAGAGACAATTTATTCTTTTCTTTATATTTTTCAAAAAAAATTTTTCTGTTCCTCAGAGGTATTGAAAAATTGCGTTTAATATATAAAAATGGACTTTTACAGTGAAAAAATTGGAAAATTCACATTTTCTTAAAAAAAACAACGATTTGCTTTATACCGACAAGGTTCAGCGGATTTACATTCTCAGTTTGTCTTAATATAAAATTATTTAATTCTCAAAATAACAAAGAATTTATCGAATTATTGAATTATTTTTTATTTATAAATCAATCGTTGTCTCAAAATTATGTCAAATATTTCTTATAACCAAAAAAATTTATAAATAAAAACAAAATACAAAAAGTATATTTAAAGTAATAATTGCAATAAAAATTTTAATAATAAATTTTAATAACAAATCCTGGTTCTTTTATTAAATCTAACTATAATATAATATATATACCTATAACTATATCTAACTATATATAATAACTTTGAGATCGTTAATTCAGTGAAAAAATGAATACAATAATTTATATATTTTTTATGAGAGAAACGATTTTAATTGTGAACAGGAAAATATAATTTTCAATGTATTATTATATTTGAAAATATTAGATAAAAATCATGAAAATACGAGGGGTGCTAGGAACATTAGTGGAAGGTTCTTAACACTTTACAATATATCAGATTTTCTAAATGTCAAATTATCAAAAACCTCTCGAAAAATGTAATTTAAATTTTCAAATTAATTTTTTTACAATGAAACAAACAAAGATTGGAAGCAAACAATAGGTCAATGTTTGATTATTTAGAGATAAGTCCAAGCCAAAAATATTCTGATAAGCATTGGTGGACAAATATTATTACTTGTTTTCTAAATTTCACAAGATATACCAAAAAGTAATGAATGGTTTATAATTATGCGGTTAAGCAAAGGCATCTTTAAAATTATGACAAACAATCTGAATCGGAAAATTATTCTTCATCAAAACAACACAAGATCATATTTGACAACAAAACAATTGATTTCTCGTAACGTAGAACCAACAACTCAATGTTCGTATTCACTTGCCATCTTATGGTTTTTTTGTGATTTCAAACATCAAAAATGAATTATGGATTTTTGTACCATGCAACAAGTGGAAACAAATACTACAAAACCATGTAGCTTCAACATGAAAAACTGCTTTAAAAATTGACTCCAGGGATTTTTTCCAATAATTACATAGACATCAAAAGGGATATAAAAATAAAATCGAATTATACATGATTTGATTTTATTTATTAAAATATCAACTTTGACCAGTTGACTACACAATAGTAATAGGTTCATTAAAACCCAAAAATGTTATGGTAAACTATTTTTTATTAATAAATATAGTTAAATATTTTCTTTTAATTAACTATTAAAAATATAAAATTAATAATTTCATTTCAATTCTATTGATTTATTAATATCTCTTGACATTTCACTTTTCAGTATTAAGTAACAAAAAACCTCTAATAATTTTTATTTGATGTTTTTTCTATAAAATTTATGTTTGGTTGTTAAATAATTCTCTTTAAAAATAAATCTGAAATAATAAAATTGTTATAAAAATTCTAATTAATTGATATTTTTTAAAAAGAAATTAAACAATTCCTTTTATTTAATATTTTTTCAAGATTTATGGAAAATTTTGTGGCTTTTTTATTTGAAAATCACATAAATTCACTTTAAATTAGATATTTTATTTTTTAAAATGCTAATTAATCAATAAAAAAGAACTTAATAATTTCGACATTTACAGATGACTTGAATTTTCATTTTGTTGAAATATTCAGATAATAAAGGAAAAATATTATTTTTTTAATTTGGTGAAGTAAATATTTCGTTTTCATTATTTAAAAATTGAAATGTGGAATTTAAAATGTTTCAAAAAAATAATATTTCAATATAAAATAAATAATAAATGTTAATGACTGAAATTTACATTACCATATTAAATCCAGCGGTTATTTTATTCCTTTTAATGTAAATTATTATAAAAATTATTAATAAAAACAATATAATTTACATTTATTAATTATCATCAGTACAAGAATATTAATATTATCGATTTTGGGATCATTTTTACAACTATTTATTAACAAATTGCAAAATATTTATGAAATAATATGAAACACATTTTGTAACCTATTACTTAAAAAAGTCCTTTAAATTAAACACATTAGAAAAGTAAAACATCAGTCACAAAAAGTTTATTAAATTAAAAATAAATTCAAATTTTCTTTTGAATGCCTTGTCTCTACATCCAATAATAAAATATTCCAACATGGACGCTATATGAAAACCTCTCATTGCAAAAACTTTTTTTTCAAAGTCCCAACAGAGACTCGATGCGTTGAGTATTTGCTCCTGTTTTAGAATTTATGATATTAAATTTAGGTTCACGGTTAAATGGATGCATTCATTGCTTTTTTTGGCTAATTGAGGATATGCCTGCCATTCATCGCAGTCATGAAAAACGACTCCTTTCTGACAACACCCCTTATCATGCAAATTAAAGTTTTGGTATCACGTTTTTCCAAAACTCTCAAGACGTGTACATCAGTCGAATCCGTAAAAGTTGTTGTTGACAGACACAGATAACCTGGTGTCCTCAATATTTAAAATTTTATCAATATCTTTATTAACGTTAATACATATTTTAAATTTAATCCCGGTGGGTTAAAAAATATGATTTTAATTTTATTACTAGTCGCCATTTTCTGAAAAATAATGAATTTTGTTGTTTATAAAATTCTTTTCATTGCATAACAATTAAATAAATTTTCCAAATAAATTCAACGAAAATGAACCTTAATGAAATATCACTAAAGTTATTAACAGAAAGATCAATTCAAATCAATCATCTTCATTAAAATTGACGTTTAGATTTATTTAATTCCAGGTGCATTCTTGACAATTTATTTTCTAACTTCTGCTTCATGAAAATTTTTTGATAATTTTTATGTCAAGATGATTTAACCCATTCTCCCTAATCTTTAATAGTTAACTGTTACTTTTAATATTATGTTTAGTTTTCAACCCATGATTTTTCCAATCCAAAAATATATTACAAAAATTAAATTTACTTTTTAAACATACAAAATGAATAAAAACAATAGAAAGACAATTAAAGAACCAATAAAAAAACAATTTATTTATCAAATTTATTTAATAAATAAATTATGGCATTGGGATTTTTCTTTAGAAAATTTTACCTCCAAGTCCGTTCGACCAGGTATGACTTCAGTAATGTTCCATATATATTTCCCTATAAACATTTTGTCTTGCTTTTTAATGTTTCCCAGATAGATTTAATTCGCTGTGTATTGTCACTTGTCTTTTTATTCACAAAATTATGTTTGTGATTGAACGTGCGATGAGTAAAATTTTTATCCTTAGTCAATGGACAATAGGCTCTCCATTCATCTTATAATGGGTAACATTTTTTCATACTGACGACTGCTAACAGTCCACATTTTCTCAAAAATGATACGGTATCTTGACATTTTTGATGACTTTTTTTTGTAACTCACTGCATTTGATTAAGTAGTTTATCTAAACAAAGTGGGTTGAAACTAAACATGACCCAAATTTTTAATATTAAAAAAAAATCTTAGAGCCTTAAATATTATAATTAAAACACTTGAAATGATCCACAAAGTATTGTAACTTTGAAAATAATGATTTTTAATTTTCTTGAAATAAATGTAAAAAGTGACTTCCATTAAGAGTCACAAATTCAAAATGGAAAAAATCTTAATCTCTAATCCTAGACAATAATTAATTTTAATATATCCTAATTTTTATTTTTCTCTATTTAAACAGTACATAAACAAGACAATTTAGCATAATTAGATTTACAATGTTTAATTATCAGTTTTTAATAAGAGAATTTATTAATTATTTTATAAAACTGAAGAATTGGATTTTAAATATTCATGGAAATTATGTCAGTGAAAGAGCCTAATGCACAAGATTTTCGGATACGCCTTTTCATTAATTAAGCCGACTAAGTCAACAATGAGTTGCCATGAATAGGACATATATTTGAGTGTTAGTTATCTTGGTTATGACTTAACTAAGTTACAATGATTATTGGTTAATTGTAAACTAAAGAATTAGGTTCCAGTTTTGTGAGCGAACGAAAGGATTGATCGAGAATGAATATTTAAATGAATGAACTCAGAAAGAAAGACTGCTCAGAGAACAAAGTTAGTGATTATAGCATTTCGATTCGAATTATAAAGCATATTAATTCAGTGTAGTGAACAGAGATTTTTGATTATGTAAATTGAGAAAAATTCTGAGTGTATTGATATGAGAAATGAAGTCTAATTAATAATTATCAATGGTTACTATTAAATAAATAAAAGTAAAGAAAAGAAAAGAGAAAAGAAAGATTTTTAGCTATCTTAATTTTAAATTTATTAAAATTTTAATAAAAAATTCAAATAAAATATAATAAAAATATACCCAATTTTTGAAACCATTTTTTATTATTTTTTTGTTTAAGCTTACAAAAAAAAATAAAATAATTTTTTATATATATTAATAATTTTGATATTTTCATGTATATCAGATAAAAATGTAGAGTAAATTTCATGTTAAAAATAATTTAATAAAAAATAAATCTATAAATGATTTGAAATAGATTAGTTATTAGATTTAGAAAAATTTTGAAATTATTTTCATTTTATTTTTTATTTAAAAAAATCCATTATTATTATTTATTGTTACGAATATAAATTTCTAAATTTTTTTAAAATTGACATTAAAAAAAAATATGTTAATATAGTAGAAATTATTAAAATTATTTTCAAGCAATTAATTTAATTGATATTGATTTTTTCCATTTAGTATTTTAAGTAAATATAAGAAATTATTAATGATCTGAATATCCTACTAAATTGATTTTACATATAAAGATATTATTAATTAAAAATTATTATCAACTTATTTCATTAAAATGAGCAAAATATAATCAGTAAATTTAAAGAATTTGGGTATTTTCGTTCAACCCAGATTTACTTTGATTAACAATAGTTAATAATAAAATTTTAAACAATTTTCATTCATAAAGCACATTGTTAATTTAGCGTTTTGCAGTTTTGAATAAGAAAAAATTCTTTTACTGGTTTTTTTTATAAAGTTTTTATAATTATAAGCTCATAAACAATTTTTTTAAAAATTACAAGTAAAATTATTTTAATTTTTAAATGTTATATTAAAAAAATTTCAAATTAATATAAATTATAAATAAAAAAATAGACATTCGTTTCAATGTACATTTATGAAAATTTTGAAAAAACAGAAAATCAATATTATTCTAAAGATAATGATCAATATATAAATAAGATATGAATGAATTTTCTGAATATCTATTAATTTCTAGATCAATTAATCATTAATTTTTATAAAATATTTTGTATAATGAAAGAAAATGTTTTAGATTATATTAAATAATCTTAATTATTCATCAAAGATTTTCAGTTTTAATGTAAATATTGTCATTTATATTTGAAATATTAATATAAAATTATTATTACTACAAAGAAATTCCAGATTTCCTGATTTAGTAGAGATAAAAATAAAAATTCGGCCTGAATTATACAATAACGGATGGAATAAATATTTTGAAATAAAATCAATATATTGATTTTTTAAATTTATTTATCTTTACCAGAGAGGATTTTTTTTTATTTAATATCTCAATTGATATGTACAAAATATTAACAGCACGAAATATTATGGAATTCAATAAAAACAAGGAAAAAACAGTTTCTGAGCTACACTGGTAACATAAGTAATATTGTAAGATGATTTTATTGTTTGATATAATAAATAAGATAACCAAAAGAAATAAGTTTATGCAAATATAACTTTTTAAATAAACAATTAAAAAAAAATTATTAAAATGATTAAGTTTTTTGTTAAAATTAAATATATATTATACTTAAATAACATTTTAGTATTCATTTGCTGAGTTTTGAATTATTGGGTTTTCAGACATGAAATTTTTTTCAAGTAAGGTTAACAATATTTCCAACTTTAGTAACTGATTAATTAACATTGACTTAATATTTTATCATTTAGTTTTTGTGTTTGGAAATTAAAATTTCTTTTGTTTTAAGTAATTTTTGTAAGCTGAAAAAGTGTTATTCAATTGTTTTAATTAATCAATATTATTCAAAATGGATATATCTGAAATAAGCATCATAACGGAGAATGAATGTTTAGGTGGCACAACGACATCGCAGATCGCCAGTAACATTAATAATGTATTTGGATATAGCGTTATTACAAAGCAGACTATCAAATCGGTTCACTATGAAATAAGCTATGTTAAACCATTTGGGTCCAATAAAAAAATGAAATAAAAGCGATTACATAGTTGTTTAATATTGTTTTACTTCAAATATCTGATCTTTTTTATTCAAATTGTCATTTGTGACCAAAAACAAATCAGATATGAAATTCGCAAGTGTTCAGTGCAGTTGTTGAACAAAGAGAAATCACCGAAACACACCCAAAGCGAAATATTCATTGTAGGTGAGTGCTTGGTGGTCGAGCGTATGTATGAATCATTATAAATTTATAAAATCAGGCTTGTCGATCACAGCAAAAATGAACTGTAACCAAATGGAAAAATGATACACAAATTTAACGAAAAGCAGCCTACATTAGTCAATAGATCAACTCATATCATATTGCATGATAACACAAGACAGTGAACTGCACAAATTCCAGAACTTCCAGGTTTCATATGAAGGGCCAAAACAAACTGTCACTTAAAAAATGCAAAATTTTATGGACAATATGGATGTATGCTTTGACAGAGAACATATTTCCTTATATTTGTAATTGATCAATAAACTTGGCATTCCATTTTACAAATTTCATATTGACAATTTGACAGTTTTAAAGACTTATTTAAAATATTCATGTAAATCATGAAAATTACTTAAGAATAGTGAAAATTTTAAAATGTAAGCAAAAAATTTATTTTTGGCCATTATATTAAAATCATTAAAATTAATCATTTTATACCTTAGAGTTTCTTGAAGAATAAAATTTAATTGGAAGAAAATGTTTTTTGAGACTGTAACACTATTGAAACATAAGTTACCTGTCACAATTTTCAAATTGACAGATTTTGTTGAATAATTAATTTAGGGTTCAAGATAGAACTGAGAGGATTTTATATATGAAGTATTAAGGAGTATCAGTTAGTGAAATGAGTGATGAGTTACTGCCAAGTTTACAAGAATCAACATTAATATTTAACAGATTGTTGATAAAAGTTCTAGGAAATAATACATCTTTATTACATTATATTTTAAATATTAATTTAAAAGAATATTCCTGATACTTTTGGATGCTTTACTTCTCTCGAATTTTAAATACCGTCTAAATAATAGAGGTGTTAGCTTTATTTCTTTTTCCATAGAAGATTCAATTCATCCTATTTCATTTGTCGGATATTTGTTTTCTTTTTCTCGAAAGTGAGCGCAACACGTTTAGTGACCGTCATTTGTACCATTAATAATTGTTCGGTATGAGAAGTACTCTACACATTTCGCAACATCGGAGGATCAAATATAGTGCGATATTCTTGCTCACTATACAATAAAGATCAATCTCATACTTAGATTGTTGTTTGTGAAGAGACGTAAATAATATAATTATTCATTCTTAATTGGTTGCTATAAACAAATGATTTTTAAACACATGATTCCTATGTTTGTTATAACCGATGTGATTTACACAACTTTTTTTCACATTACATAATAAAATTATATAAAAAAGAGGAAAATAAACAAGATCCCAGAAAATTTTACGAAAGAAACCAAGGTTTTATAATCAGAACATCAAATTATAATCACATAGTAATTGGTGCTTGTTAACTTGCTCGAATTCCATATGAAATAATAAACTAACAATTACTAAAATTTATTTATTTCAAAAATCTGCTGT
>JBBMKC010226559.1:0-11838 GCA_037834085.1 Bipalium vagum | reverse complement strand
AAATAATGATAATATTAATAATAACAAATTTAAGTAATAATATAATAATAAATAATAATAATAATAAGTAATAATATTAAAAAATAATAATAATATTTAATAATAATAATGAATGATTTTAATAATAAACCAATAAATAAAAATCAATAAAAATAAAAAATGAATAAAAATAATAATTTTAATATTAATATTAATTATAAAAAATATAAATATAAATATTAATAATAATATTATTAATAATAAAATTAAGAATAGTCAAGAAATAAATAAAGAGAATAATGGTAAATAATAATATATAATAACATTATTTTCATTTTACAGATTTAATTTTATAGAAATAATTTTTTTTGAATTTTAATGAAGTTTTTTATATTATCGTTTAATTCCTTAAGAAATAAAATATCTTTTCATACTTTCAAACCGTAATTTTTCGAGTCTTATTTTATACTCAAATCGAAGAAATGATAAAATTATTATCAACAACTTCAAAATAAGGGATAACGATATCATTAAGGAAAATAACATTAACTAATTAATTTTAATTTGATCCCTCAAACAATATCGTTTTTCATCAACGGCGCTTGGAGCAAGTGATCATTTTCGAATTGATTAATCAATGTAATAAAATTAATTAATAATGTAATTTTTTATAATCATTAACCTACATGGTTAATTTTTAATGACATCAATTAAACAAAAAAATAGTAATCGGAATTTTTCATTACACAACAGATTTCTTTATTGCTTTTTAATTAATTAAATCGTTAAGAAAATCGAAATAAATCGGCCTGAATATTGAATAATTTAATTAATAAATATGATGAATTTTGGAAATATTTCAATCGGAAATTAAAATTTCGTTATTTTGTAAATGATTGCAAACAATAAATCATCATTGTCCTACATGTTATTGGAATTTCATTTAGATAATCATAAATAAAAAAAAACCAAATAATTAACTACTGAAAATTAAAACAAAAATTTTTCTCATTATTATTATTATTATTATTTTCAGTTGTTTTCCTTCTTTAAATGCCAACCGGTTAATCTTTGAGTAAATGAGGTTTATAAATGTGTCTTATTACCAGTAAAAGTTGGCCATAATTACGGAATCTGATTTTTTTCATTGATATAAGAAAAATATAATGAAGAAAAAGAAAAAACGCATCCTTATAATGGTTCAGTGATCAATTAAAACTTCATGAATACATCCTCAAAAGATTCAAATCGTTTATAAAAACTATTGTTATATGTTTTCCGGAATTTTAGTGAAGAATTAAAACTATAAAAGTTTTTTTTTAATTTTTCGTTCGGCACGGTGAAAATAATTTTTTTTCAAAAAAAATTTTATAAATATAAATAAATTATTTTAAATTTTGCAATGAATAAGCTTTAGAATTTTAGGAAAAATAAAAACTGATTATTATTATTATTATTATTATTATTATTATTAGGATCACAAAAACTGAATAAAGTAAATAAGATAAAAAAACATTTTTTATTTAATAAAGTTAATAAAAAAATTAAATAGTCAAAAAAGGCAATGAAATTAAAATTATTTTAATAATAAATCAATACTTTAATAATAATTAAATATTTAAAATTCAGAAAATTGCAAAATCTTTAATGAGTAAGTCTCAAAAAATTACGAGAAAATATCAGGACGAATTTTCAACCTCACCTGAAGAGAATATTTTTTGTTTGTGTTGTAATACAGACATAACATGTCATAAAATGATTTTGTTGATAAACATCGATCAATAATTAAACATTTAAAATTTCTGCAAAATAATAGCTAAACAAGTTCAAAGAAACTTTTCAAACGGCAATTTTTGCGAAAGAACAGTGAGGATTTTACTGTAAATCTAACAAAAGCATTCCTTGCTGCTGATATTCCATTGTGGAAATTACGGAATCAATCTCTTCGAGTACTTTCTTCTTCAGGACATTCTCTTCCTAGCGATGAAACGTGTAGATCAAGTTTATCAGCCATTTAAAATGGCGAAATCCAGCGAATAAAGAATTATGTACAAAAAAGCAGATTTTTAAAATTACTGATGAAACAGAAGTTTTGAATTATAAATGTATTAATATTCTCGTGGGTTTTCTTGAAAATCCGACATCTTTATTTATGTGAATGTCTTATTTTTGATTCATTCATTAACTCTGCTGGTATTGTTTATGTTATAAATGATACTATTCCATTTTTAGTTGTTTCGAGAAAATTGTTTTTTACTTCTCACAGATGCCACGCCATATATGAAATCTGTAGTGAAATCTTTGCATATTTTACATCCACGTCTTTTTCATGTGACGTGCATAGCACATTTGCTTCATAATTGTGCAATGAAAGTTAAAAGTTATTTTCTGGATGTGGATAACTTAATTGCGTCCATTAAAGCTGCATGCGTTAAAAATGAACAACGTCAGCATTTTTTTCAATTATTGGACAACCTCCATTGCCAATTAAAACATGTGGGGGAAACTTAGTTGGAGGCATCTTTATTTTAAGTTCAATATCTTCCAGAAGTTAGAGGCATAGTAAAAACTTTTGAAAGGAATGGTATATTTGTGACCCAGGCTAAAAAAAATCAATCATACAAACTGAACTAGAGAAAAATCTTTACTATCAATTAGTGTGATTAATTACCAAATGTGAAAACTGTTTTATTTCAATTAAAACAGTCTTCAATATTTTAAAATCTATTTCCTTTGAGGAAGACCCATGTGAACTGAAGAAGAATATTGAAAAGGGGTTAGAGAACAAGGAAGTAAAGGCAATTATGGAATTACATCGAAATGAGATTTCTCTGGAACTTTATGATATGCTTCAAAAATGTCATCCGAGTACGTGAGCTGTAGAAAGAATTTTTTCGATGCTTATGTAATGATAGACAATTCCAAAGAAATTATTAAGTGTTATTATTATTATTAAATTATTAATTGTTATGTATGTGAACAAAAGCTAATGATTTTCTTGAAATAAATTTTGTATAATATAAATATCTTGAATGCTTTATGTTTTTTATGTTTTTTATTATATTTTTGTTATTATAAAGTCAACTTTTATATGTTTAATGTCAATAAAATCAATTTTTGTCGTCAATTTACATTTTTTAGGTCAATTTTTTGTATTTATTATTATTATTATTTAAATTTAATTTATATTTTAAATTTTATATATTTTTGTCTTTGAAAACTAAAAATATCAAACTTAATAATATTAATAATATTTTGTAATTTTAAAAAAGTTAAAAATAATTTTTTGATTAATGTTTGCATCTCGTGTATAATTTCACCATGTAATATAATTATAATATTTTTATTTATAATATTAATAATAATAATACATAATAATGCCTAAACTTCCAAACGTAATGATAATTATTATAAATGATCATTTATTTTTTAATGGAAAAAATATTTTCTTGTTTAAATTAAATTAATTTTTGAATTTAACTTTTTCTTTCATCGCAACTTATATTTTTTTTGTAATTGATAATTAAATTATTGAAAAATCCATATTTTACAACATTCTAATTATTTAAACGAAAAAGAATTTTAATTATTAAATTTAACAGAGAAAAGCTTCCTTGTAGTAAATAAAATATTTTCCTCGAATTGGCATTTATTGATGCAAATAATTCCATGCGTAATTTCGTAAGAGAATTGAAAAATTCCCATTTTGGCATAATCTTTCAAAAAATTCACATCAATTTCCAATATGATTGCCATTATTCCATTCAGATAATTTTATTTTACTTTATTTTATTTTATATAAATTACTTTCTCACTAATTGAAAATTTAATCAAACAATTATGAGCAGTTCTTATTTCAGTTTAATTGAAGAAAAATACAAGAGAATATCTGAATTATCTGTTTATAAAATAAATTCATTTATTTATTTTTATTATATATATTTCTAATATTTCTTGATAATAATAATAATAATAATAATAATAATAATAATAATAATAATAATAATAATAATAATAATAATAATAATAATTACATTAAGTAATAATAATAAAAATAAAATAAGTAAAAATTTTAATTAAAATAATGGGTAAACGAAAAAATAATGATGCAAATTTGGAAAACTTAAATTTTTATATTGAAAATAGTGTATCAACAAATACGAATACATATTTAATGGAATGGCGACCGAATCAATATTTGTTCATTTTGGTCAATTCTATCAAATATTGGGTGGACTTTGCTGATCGCTCACTCAATGATGGAAATACCGATATGCTCGAGCTTCCAACTGATTCTGAGCTTCAATAATGAAACATATATTGCTGCCCACCTTCGTGGAAAATTTTTTAAGGTAATATTTCCGATAGAGTAGGCTTTTGAGGTTTTTTTTTTTTTTCCTTTTTTTATCATCTTTTTAGCAAAACAAGGTCTAGGTAGGTCTGTGCAGAAGATGTAATCGTCATTTAATTTAACTTTACAATGTAATCTACAAACTTATTCAAGAAAAATCAATACAATGGTCAGTATTGATAGAAAATCATTATTTTCAAAAATGAAGCCCTCTATGATACCAACTTTCAAGATAACCAAATGAACACTTTTTCAGGTAATCTCATTTAGCAAATTTTACATGAGTAAGATTCTTTTCTCTGTCGGAATTATAGAAATCATCATTTCCGAATAAGAAATTGTTTTTAAACAAAATACCTTTCATTGTCATTTATCAAGACCTTGTTAATATCTTTTTGCAATTTGCTTAACATTTTTGTTTTAATCTGGATTTCATTTAGATAATTTTTAAAATAGTTGGATCTTTTATGTGATTTCAATATTTTACGTCTGCTTTTGGTGAATGTCCGAATGTTGTTCAATTAAATACCTCTGTATTGTTTTAAATGATTGATATATAAGAATAATTGGCAAGCCAAAGGATTGAATATTGCTACAAAAAGTTAGGTTTAAGGGTTGTACAGCCCTTTGCCCAGAGTACTCGTAGCCCGTTTGATTTTGTAATGAGATTTGACTTGATTGAAAATAATGTTTTGTAAGATAAATGAAATCTGTTTGTTCCATTTATTTCACTTCATAAAAAATTTATTTATTCATTGCAATGAAGAACGTGTACATCTTTAAAAGATTTTCCTCTTTCTGATCATCACACGTTAGTAAATATTTTTCGATATAATTCAATAATTTCAAGATATAATTTAATCTCAATCGAGCTAAAATATAAAAATTATATATTTGAAATAAGATAATCATTGTTTGAATCGATTAACTATATTGGTAAATTATTTGATTCAATTAATAAAATTCCAGTTTCTCAATTTTTCTCATTACCTTCCGATCATCAGTTAATTATAATAAATATTTAAAATCCAGTTAAATATTACTATAATAACTAAGAGTTGTTAGATAACCGATAATTAATTCATTGAGTTTATGATAAAATTAAATAAATATTAAAATATGTAGATTTCAAAATCTAATGGTTTAGTTTAAATATTTGTTACTATGAAGCCCATCAAAGTAACTTTCACTCGTATATTTACAACTCCTCACTTTAATGTGTTGTGTTCGTAATTCTATTCTGCACAAAGTCAAACTCGATTTTAATCAAAACCCCCACATTAATACTTTATCCGCACTCTAATTGAATCAAAACAATTACTATAAAACTTTATTGAATAACGCAAAGCAATCGATACACTCGTCGTAAAATCACAATCAAAATCGTCAAATGTCTAAAATCAATAATTGAACTTGTCTCAAAATCAAAACGTTCAGTTATCTGAAAATCAAAGAAACAGAAACACAAATAATCACAAATTCAAGATGAGTAAAATGAAGTTTTTGTTAATCAGAAAAATAAAAATAAAACAAAATTAAAGATACTCTCACGCCGAGATAGAGTCCGATCAAAACTAATTGAAACTTGCAGTCCACACGAAAACGACTGTCAGAAAATCCATTAGCTTAATATATCAAAATCCCCAGGGCCAGACTTAGGTATATGGGTTTTGGAAAATATTTTTTAAAAAAATAATTATTACTATCATTATTATTATTATTATTATTATTAATATTAGCATATATTATTATTATTATTAATTCTAGAACCTAACATATTCAAATTTCCTAATATAAAAAATTAAATAATAAAAATTTATGGACTTTAAACTTATTGATGTTAATAATATTACATAGATAATTATTAAATTTTATTAATTTATTAATTAATAATTTTTTTATAATTCGGATAAGTATAATAATCAATTTTATCAATTTTTTGTAGAACTTATAAAAAAATCATTTATGAAATCTCTTTTTTATGATAATAATATTTCGTTCACTTTGTTCATTAGAAATATATAAATAAATAAAATATATTTATAAAATCCATGAATTTATTATTCATAAAAATAATTAAATTAATTAGTTTATAAGTTTTTCCACTTACTTTTATGATTATTTATTTTTAATCTGCCCGACATATCATTTCATTATATTATCATAATTTTTATTTTATAATTTATTCAAGATAGAAGGAAAGTGGATACAGCTGAAAAAAGCTATTTGCATATGTACCTCACTGCAATATAAATATTCCTATAGATTCAACGCTATTAAGACGATGTGCCACTTGAAATAAATAAACAATAAATTTTATTATTTAATCAATTTCTCCAAGGATTCTCCATGCAGAAGAATATGAATATAATTTTTTCCCTGAAATTATTCCATAAATGGAAAAATATCAGACCCAAAAATAAGCAAATATATATTATTTTTTTTAGTTCAGAACATACTTTTATGATATTTCTTTTGGTTTCCTGAAGAATAACGGCGTTGGTCATCAGGTAGGCTTTCAAATCGAACCGACCGAACCCTGTTCTCTGTGAACCAGTGTCCCCTATTGATGAACATCAAATTTTAATGACTTTCTAATGTTCTAAATTCTATGTTGTTTTATTAATTTTTTTCATGATGGACTTTGTACTGAATTATGAAATTTTTCCGTTTAACTATATTTGTTATTTTAATAAATATTCTTTTTTTATTTGTTTATTTAAACTCGTCATTAAAAGGATTGGTCCCACAGTTGTATTACCAAGATACCCTGACTATTTTTTTTCGGAGTCTGTGGAATGGTTTTTAATTTTTAAAAAATTTTTTAAAATATTTTTTAATCTTTTAAATATTTAAGTGTAAAAATTTCCCAATTTCAAAAATCGATTTTGCAGCGAGGAATTATAAAGTTGATTGATTTATTAATTGTTTCAATGGTTTTGGATTATCCAGTTTAGAAGAACAAGTGGTATTTTAGTCGTACTAATTTTTATGAAAACTATCCTAATAATTTATTTAATTTAAAATTTGAAAATCTGAAAATAATATTTTTTTAATTTGGTTATTTTTTTCATTTGACGAATTTCGGATCAATTTCGTAAAATATATAATATAATTATATTTCTCCGAGGACATGTTAGGAGATTATATAAATGGACATGGACATGGAAATAATTTGGTTTTATTACTTTATTATTATTATTATTTATTATTATTTATTAGGATTTATTACCAATAAAAATGTTTGAGTATTTTGCCTGAATATCGTTTTGTAATAATTTATTTACAAATATAATTTGCATTGTTGAGCAGTAGTGCTGGTGGATAATGAGGCTGGATCATGAACAACCGGTGGTGGTATCATGGTATAGTTCTAGGTGAAGGATTAAATTTGAAAGAAACTTGATATCTTTGACATTTCCATTTTACTCTTAGCTTTCTAGTACTTTTCCAGGATTTACGGTTCTCAAAGTCTGACAACTACGACAGACACCAGGAAACCCATCAGACTTAATCAATTTGAAGAGATTAATAAGCTTCCCAATTTCAATTATGATCTAACATGATCAAGTTATGCCACCAAGCTAAAAATTGAAATAGATAAAGTTATATCATTTCTTGACTCATGAAATGATCTTTTCAGATCATACCTATTTTTTCATATTTTTTCGATATTATAAAGTTATACTTAATAAACATAATAATACACGCTTTACTATTTTAATATTTCTTGTAAAATTTTTTTATTTTGATCTTATTTTCGATTGTAATTATTATTTATCTTTTATAATACCTATTTTGATATCTATTAGGAGAGTGCATTAATTCTGGTCTAAAATTAAACAAGAAACAACGTCAAGAAACAAGTCAAAATAACAATTTACTTTATATATCTGAATATCTAATGTAACTTTATATGGGTTTAGAAATGCTATTTGTTAAAATAAACACTTAAAAGGCGCAAAAAATAATTAAATTGGTAAAAATTACATTTTAGAAATGTACTGATTTTTTTATTTGATATGCGAAAATCTATACTGCAAGTGCATCAAATGCTTCATAAAAAAGCTGATATGACTACATCGTTGTCAAACTGTAAATTCTGATTTACAAGGTTTAAGTCATGTGACTTCGATTTGAATGATAACGAAAGACAGGGTCAGCCAAACCAGTTTTAAGGTGTTGATATTATCATCATTTTCATAATAATAATTATTATTTTTATTATAATATTATTAATAATATTGTTATTAATAATCTTTATTAATTTCCTAGAAAATTCTGTAAGTAAAGTATAAACTAGCTATAATTTAAAAATCTTGGAAATGAATCAAATTAATTATAAACATATGCCTCATTTGTTTTGAAATTGGAAATTAAATGAGCTATTGTCATATTTTATTAACAAAAATTACAGACATTTTAAATAAAGAAACAAAAGTACTTAAAATGTAATATCTGCTTCACCATTTTTGAGCAAACTAAAATAATCGATGGAAAGGATTTCCAAATTGATTTTTATGCAAAATAAATATTTTTTAGCCATTAATTTATTTTTAATAATGACAAAATGTAAATATTTTTGCAAATTTTATCAAGTCTTTCAACCCATAATATTTGTCACAAAAATGTAAAATATTATTTTTAAAAATTTATTAACATTTAAACAAAATAATAATAATTTTTACAACAGTATTTTTTGATTTACAACAGAAAAAATGAATATCATATTTTATAAAATAAAAATTATAACTAAATTGCTTAAGGGGGTGACTTGTAGTCTTGGTTTTTTTTAATTTTTACAATCAGAATTACAAATAAAATATAAAAAAAAATAATATAAAATGTTGATATTTATTTATTTATTTAATCATCATTTCACAAAGTCGCTTAAATAGAAAATATCGGCTCAAATGTAAATATCACAAATAATTTAAAATGTCATTTTAAAAGCAAATAATTAATTTTATTAAATAGTAAAGTGTAAATAATATTTTATAAAATGATAATAATAAATATAAAGAATTTCAGATTTATGTTTATATATATTATTTGATAATTAATTTGCATTGGGGTTTTTGTATGTGATACAATTTAGGGTAAGGTGATTTTAAATCCAGTGATAAATATTTAATAAAAAATAATATATTATTTAAGGTTAGTTGTTATAATTGTTATTTATTCTTACAGTATTATTATATATATTAATAATAAATAAAATTATATTATAAAAATATTTTTATAAAATTAATTAAGTCTCAAATTATTTTCACTCAGAATGGTTTAGTTGTTATTGAAATTTATTATGAATGCAACATTCATTTAAGAGAAATTGAATAATAAAGAAAGGATTTGAATTATTGCTCTAAAATATTATTTTTTGCAACATTTTTCAAAGCCAAAGTTACACCAAAAGAAACTGATGGTGACTGTTTGGTGGTCTGCACGTGGTGTAATTCATCACAGCCTCTTGAAACCAGGAGAATCAATTACGGCAGAGTTATACTGTAAGAAAATTGAAGAAATGCACTTGAAACTTCAAGAGCATCATCCAGCTTTGGTCAATAGAAAGAGAGCTATTTTATTGCACGACAATGCTCGGCCGCATGTCCCACAATTAACCCTACAAAAATTGAACAAGTTGGGCTACGAAATCCTGCCACATCCAGCATACTCACCAGACCTTTCGCAAACAGACTACCATTTCTTCAAACATTTTGACCACTTCATATGGGATAGATGTTTCAGACGCCAAAAATACCTTCAACGACTTCATCGCTTCCAAAACACAGGAATATTTTGATAGTGGCATAATGAAACTTGTGTCTCGTTGGACTAAGTTTATTCAAGCTAATGGTGAATATTTTGCTTAATAAACTTTAGTCTTACTTGAAAATTTTTACTTTAAAAGTTAAAAGTCAAAAAACGACATTCATTTCTAAATAACCTAGTACTTACTTTTACTCGTTAAAGTTATTATATAAATAATAATAAGAGATAATTTCAATGATAAATAACATTAATATAAAATTCTTTTATGAAGATCTGAATCCAAGTTTATCTAGTTTTAAAATATAATGTTTAAAAAAGAACTTCTTTATCTATGAAACTGTCTAAGATAAATAAACGTATCAGGGTATTCCAAAAGTTCGTGGTCACTAAAATATGAAATAAAAACAAGTATTTATAATGAAATTTACAAAATAAACCAGTCTTCAAAATATAATCCGTTGTATTGAATTGTCTTTAACCATCTCCCAGTTAATTCTTTTATACCATTCATGAATCACTCTTTGGGCTATGATACAAAAAATAAGTGATACAGGTTCTCACTTCTTCCACATTCAGAAAACATTTCTATTGCAGGTAATGAGCAATGGAACTAAAGAGGTAATAATCCGACGGTACAAGGTTTGAACTATATACTAGATGTGGTATTACCATAATCCTTTCTAGTTGCTTTATTTTATTTTTGGTTTGACAAGCAACAAAGTTTTGTTTGTATCCAAAGTCATTATTCAAGAATTAAAAATATAACACAAACATTTCACATTTGTGATAAAATGTTTTTATGCAAAATTGTCCAGGCTTTGGTTTTTCTAAAAGATCAAAATCATTTTTCTTGAACCTTTGGAAATGAGCCTTGATTGTATTATAGTGCACGGCATCAGAACTCATTACTTTGCATAAATTTCGATGAGCATCACTAGCTTTACGTCCCTGTAGAAATTCATATAGTATACATGCTCGAAACGCATGTCGATCTCCTGCTAATATTTCCGCCATTAGTTAAAATATCTAAAACAAAAATAGTTAACATTGATTATGATAATATTAAGATCAATAACTAAATCAAAAGAATTGCAAAAACAATCGCTAATAACAATATATAGAGAGAATAAAAAAAGTATAATTACTTATTGAACAACCTAATATTTACAATTTAATTATTTAATTAATCGGGAAATACAACGAAATCGTTTTTATTGATATTATTATGTATAATCATTTAACGACCAGAGATCATTTCATGCCATTTATTATTTAATTATTATCATGATAACTCATATATTCATACTGTTTTACATTAATATTTTCTTCTTGTCTTTCCGGCGACTTCCCAAGACTGATCGCCTTCTCTTATTTCTATTGTTTCTACTAATACAGCCTTCTTCATCATTACAATCCGCATATGAAAGTCTGTTCAATTGAAAATTCCCCCATCTGCCGGTTTTCAAGATAATTTTTTATAACTTTTATAATGTTTTTCTATTTTTTATTTTAATATACATATGTATTATATGTATTAAAAATTTAACATTTCTACTGGTATAATAACGAAGAGAGTGTCAAGCTTTTTACAATTATATGTATAATTGGCTTGAAAAGGCTAATGGCTGGCGTGGATTTAATTTAATAATAATAATAATAATAATAATAATAATAATAATAATAATAATAATAATATCTATTTCTTCTTTTTATTTTAACTGTTTTACATTATCTTA
>JBBMKC010226548.1:0-11838 GCA_037834085.1 Bipalium vagum | reverse complement strand
TTAAATTTTTAATGACAAAATTAAAATAACATTGTATTTAACGTTCAAATTTATTCCGAAAATATCACACGCACCCTGTAATTGTTTATTAATCCTTTAAAAAGTTTTTTTATTAATCCTTTGAAGAATTATTTAGGAATTTTCATTATCATTATGACAACAAAATTATTTTGAAAAAAGATACACAGGTAATTTAAATATTTTAAATTATTTATATCAACACAAGTATAAATCATCATTTGTATTACCTGAGCTCCGGTAAAATCAAAATAATAAAATAATATAATCATTGCAAATTTTATATATACCTTTCAGAAAGTTTTGATTTATGAAAAAATATTTTCTCCGTAGACAAAATCATTATTATTCAAAGTGAAATTTATTTTAAAATAAACTGATTTGGGAAAAGACAGAATTGGATTATCGAGGGGAATAATAATGTTTGAATAATAATATTATCAAATGATACGAATAATTAAATTTAAATAAATTTATTAATTTAGTACAAACAATATTTATTGTGTAAGCCAAAAAATGCATTGTAAAACAAAATATAATAAACAAAAATATTTTAAAAAATATAAAATAAATTATAGACAAAACAAATATAAGATATAAATAAATATATTTTATAAAGTGAATAAAAATAATCAATATCAAAAATAATATATAAAATATAATGTAAACAAAATATAATAATTTTTTAGGAATGTTTTAGATTTTTAAAAAAATATAATGGTTGTTGTATTTTATATCTTTTACTTAAGGAATTACATTTTTAAAATGTAATTTTAAAAATTCTATTATCATTTTTTCGATATTTTGACTCCGTCATCAAGGATAAAATCTTCAATAACTAATATGCTATCGGAAAGGCTTTCAATTTATCGAATCCAGAACACCGGAATTCTACGTGGTTGTGATAGATTTATGCTAGTCAGTTAAATATTTATCCAGTTAGTTAACCGTGCCCAGATTCCAGTGGTTGTTATTAGGTTTTCCGAAAAGTAATTTCGTTTTTTTAAAACAAACTTTTAATCAATTATTATATAATTTCCCTTTGAGTATTTGAGCTGATTTTTATTTTAAATTAAAGGACAGATTTTATAGTTGATTGATATCGGAAATCATTTTTCTAGATTTTTTTACTGAAAAAAATGTCTGACAATAAATCAAAAGAAAAAAATCTCCGGAATAACATGTTATTTGGATTTATGAAGAAAAATAGTACAACAATGGATACTGGAAATATTAATGCAGTTTATCCTAATGCCATAGACTTGCGCAAAATTCAGCGGTCGTTTTCAAAATTTAAAAATAAAAATATCGATCTTAAAGGTTACCTAAGATCTGGTACGCCTTATAATCGAATCAGTAGAACCAGATCCAAGACAAAGTCTTGAGGAAATCACAAAAGCCTTCGGAGCACCGAAATAACAGTATATGATCACTTAAAAGAAATGAGAAAAGCATTGAGATAGGGAATTTGTGTTCCACATCTTTTGTCAGATTTGAAAAAAATACAGCGTATAACAATCTGTAATTCTTTGTTAAATAGACAACAAAAGGAGTCGTTTTTGCACCGAATCATAAACGGGGATGAGAAATAGATCCCCTATGATAATCCAAAGCATAAACGTCAATGGTTATCTGCTAAAGAACCACCAGTATGAGTCATCAAACCAAATATTCATGCAAAAAAGTTTTACTGTTCATTTTGTTGAACATATACGTGATTTTTCATTACAAAACAATTACCACAGATGTTTTTTGTGATCAGTTGGTGCGTTTAAGTGAAACAATTGGTAAAAACATTCAGCATTTGTTAATAGAAAAGGTGTTATCCTTTAATACAATGACGCTAAACCTCAAAGAAGACCCAGGAAAAAATCAATGGGAAATTCTACAGAATCCTCCTTAGTCCTCTAATAGTTTGATTAATAAAATTTATTTAGACTTGACGATTGCAATAATGTCTAAACATGAACCATTAACATTTTTAAAAGATACATTGAAATTGGAATTATTTATATTAACATATTTCATACATAACCAAGAATAAGTATGACTGTTTTAAGTCAAATAGTGAAATCTAGAAATTGTGCTATCATACAAAGAATGAACTGAAATATAATCTTTTTTCTAATGATGAAAAAACAATTTGCAATTTTTTATCCAATTTAATTATATGTCCAAGTTTTGGAAGTTATTTTTCAATTTCCCTTTTCCTTGTTCTCTAAACCTTGGTCCGAAGAAATTGCAATTAGCCTGGCCAAGTGGAATTCTGACATTGTATTTGAAATTGTTATTGAAATTTTAATTTCTTTCTTAAGGCTTTCTATCATTTTATTATGATTTCCTGGGATTCAGAATTGTCTACTAAAAATTGATATCGCAAATTCCCAACGCCAGTTTATTGCGTAAATGATTGAAACGATTTCTCTTACAATATAATAATAACATTTCACCTGATGGTTTATCTTCAAAAATGACAATAACTATAAATTAAACACTGCAAAGGCTTTTGTTAATGTATTTTGCTAATTGATACGCTAATAAAAAGATTGCGATTAAATAGACTTCATTGTGAAAAAAATAGTAAAATTATAAAAAATACAAACAACAAAACTTTATTAAAGAAAAGCTGACCAGATTGACGAAACTACCGAAAAATAGCAAAACAAGAAAACAGGTAATAAAAGAAACAATTAATTACTTGAATCGATTAATTCTTATCAACCCGCTTATTATTCAATACGATAATTGTCGCTTCTTTGTTGACTGCAGCTTACTGAAAATTAGCTGACTCTAATTCTAATTTCAACTGATTTTCAGTTCAGTATTTATACTTTTTTCTTGCCACACGAAAAATGACGTCATAAAAATAATTATTTATTTTTAATGAATGAAAAAATAAGAAAATATTTTAAAAATCTTGATCTCTTCGTGAATTTGCTTTGTGTAAAAATAGTTTAATTTCAATCAATAGATAATTTATTGTGAGTTATCATTAATATAAAAATCATATTCCGACCTTAAAATTATATAATTTTTTATAAATATTTATTTTTCCAATTTTTGTCACAAGATTTTTGTCCATTGTTTTATCCGTTTTACCCATATCCAGTAAAATTTTTGTATTCACTTAAGAGTGCATTAGTAATTCACAGAGGGTTTTACTTGTGCGTTATCAAAAGTAGTTCCCTTTGGCTTAAAAATAAATAATATTCGAAGAGGAAAAAAACTCTATAAGTAAAATAAAAGTTCTTACAATTACCTAAAGGTTTTAGATTCAGTAATTTCATTTTTTTGATGATTAGGTTAAGATAAATTAAGTATAAAATCAGTCCCGGGTTCTATTACAAACATCTGTAACATAATTAAACGTTTTAGATTTCTAAATAAAAATTCAATCAACATATAGTCCCAAAAGGAAGCCTGAACATTAGTTGGATGAGGAGTCAATTAGCGTAAAAACTTGAATTAGGTTTACATTAGTAATCCCTTCCTTAATTAATATGTTAATATTTTCCATTTATAAAAGAATGTAATTATTATTACTATCACTGTTACCATTATTAATATTATCATCTTTATGAAATATTACACTCAAACTAAATTAATAGAATACATTGAAGGATATGCCAACAAATATTCACGTGATACTTCGTGATTAATTAAATATTAATTATATTAATCTCCTTTAGAAAGATGCCTTTTGTTGAGTCAATATTATTTATTAAAAGTCGCTGGTACTGATTAGAACTACTTGCAGAAAATCTGAAAGAATTCTATTGCTATTACATGGAGATGTATTTCTCATGTTGTTCCAGATGAAATAGAGGTTTTTTAAAATGTAACTAAACTAAATCAAAAAGAGCTATGATACATATTTTTTCATCAAAATGTTAGGTTCGCCAAGTGCACAAACCGTAGAGACCTAGTGACCACAGAGTTTGAAATAATAATAATAAAACGAAAAACAAATTTTAAAAATTAATTAATTAATAATAATAATTTATTATTAATATTAGTTGTATTATAATCTTATCTCGTCAATGAGATTAAGCCAGGAAAGACAAATAGATTTTTGGAATTATTGAACTATCGGAAATAGCCTTACAAAAGTAGAGATTGGTGGTCTGTATTGCTATATAAAGCGGAATTTTGTTCAGAAATTTACCGAAGGGAAAGTAATCTTTCAAATAATTTTCTTTTGGTTCGAAAGATTGTTCAAACAGATAATCAAACTGTTTTTTTTGTCAAGAATTTTCATTACAGATTGATTGTAAGTACTTTTCTTCTTGAAATATGCGCAGCCGGATTTTTCAATGGGTCACACCTAGTGGACGACACATGAACCCACTGAAATTTCCAAAGAGAAAGATATTATTTTATTTTATTTTTGTAATTATCTTGATTCTGAGCGTTAATTAATTCATAATATTGCATGTTTTTAATTCGATTTTTATTTTCTTTTAGTACGTAATCCGATTTATAATCATATTTGACACGGATAAAGTTTATTGTGATTATTTTATTTCATTGAGAGTTTTGGGGGTTAAATGTTTTGTGGTTATCTTAATTCACGAACTCGAGAATAACTAGGTGAGCAGTCAGTGGTTACGATCACAACGTTACATCGAGTTTAATAAAATAAAAGTATTTCCCATTGTTCTCGACACACTTCTGTCATCGAGACAATAAATCATAAATCAGCTTTTCATAGAAATCAGGATTTCTGGACTCAAAAACTGAATAATGATATTTTGAGCATCATCTGGGCTCCGAAACATCTTATTGGTCTGAAATGTATCCACGTGGTTGAACACGTGATAATCAGAAGGCGATAGATCTGTTGAATAAATTAAATGAGGTAAATCTTAGTAGTTCAATTAGTTAACTGTTGTGTTATTAATCTGAAAACGTCTTGTCTTCAATTATCAATGAGCAAAATAAGTCTCTTTCTATTAACAAGTGCTGTTTGATTTTCAAGAAACTTTTAGTGCACAACTTCAATTTCGTTGCAGTATGACTGAGCTGTGATATATTCATCGGGTGTTAAAAAGCTATACTGAATTACTCCAGCTGCAGATCACCAAACAATGATCATTGTCTTCTATGACTAAAGGCTTTGCTTTGGAATATATTTCGGTTTTTCATCCGCATCCAACTATTGTGCTGATCTTTGCCGATTGTCATTTAAAACCAACTTCTCGTCATAGATTACAATTCGAGACAAAAATGGATCATTTTGGTTCCAAAAAGTCAAAGAATACATTTTGAATTTCTTACTTGTTTTTTTCATTTAATGAGTGTGGTATCCATTTATGGATCTTTTTACTTTACCTACCTCTTGAAGATGGAAATAACTTACTTGATGACACTCAATTTTTCATCTAGTTCTCAAACCGATTTTCTCGTACTAATAGCCGGTTTTCCACGATCATCATATTCAATGTTGAAGTTACCACTTTAAAATTTTTGTAAATATCTTTGTGTTACTCTTTTGCTTACAGAACCATCGTCTAATGCGGAATTAATATTTCTAATTGCTTCAGATGCAATATGATGAAATGTGAATTCATTAAAGATGCAAAATCGAATATGTATTTTAACCATGTCCTAGAAAATGAAAAAAAAATACTTTTAATTTTAAACTTCACTGCTTGCCTTTAGAACTATATGAAAAGGCGAAAGTCGAACTCTATTCTCAACAAATAGAGAAAATGGTTCATGACTATTTTAAGAAACTGAAAAGTTTTGATCCTGCAACACGACAATGAGAGATCTTATACTGCTCAATTGACTCAGAAAAAAATACAGATGCTTGGATAAGATGTATTCTACAAGGCTTCGTCGGGTTATTACTTATTTCGATTTCTTCAAAATTATTGATGATTGGGTGTTTCAAAATGAAAACCAATCAAGAGTCATCTTGGCCATTTTTTGGCTCAAAGAAACTCGAATTTTATCGTAAAGGCATTGTATCACTATCACCGAGATGACCAGAAATTGTCTAGTTCGATGGAGGTTGTCTTTTATTCCAAAAACTTTTTCTGTGTTGATTTAAATATATTACTAAAATACGAAATTAATTTTCCTTGACCCAATTATTTTCGCTCTGCTTTTACACATTTAATCTTTTTTGTTCTCCTTAATTTTCTTAATCATTTTTCTGTTTTTCTCCATTTTATTGCATAAATGAAATTATTGTGAATCGATGAGCTCATTTATTCATGACGTTTTTTTTTGGAAAAACAGGAAAAAGCAGGTCTACTATTAATTATCCGATCTCAAATCAATATTTTATTTTTTCATTAAAATTATTCAAAATAATTATAGGGAAAAATAAATTTGGAAATTTTTTTTATTGAAAATATTTCAAAAAAATTCGGAAGGGATTAATTGAATTTCTGAGTAGAATAAATCTATGATTTTTCACTGTTTCTGAAATTGATGAAATTTGTTTTAATTATCAAATATTATTTAAAAGAATTAACGAAATTAACGAATCAGAATTTTAATTAAATGAAACTATTTAGGATAATAAATAATGTGAAAGAATATTAAGAAAAAAAATAAAAATTTTTAATAAAATTATGTTGTGTATTCTTTGATCAATAAAAAGATTTGGTAGTAAAAGGAAGAGTATATAAAAAGTTATGAATAAATACAAAAATAAGAAAAAAATCGAATCTCTTATTTCTTCAAGTTTGGAGATGATCACAGAGATTGGAAAGGACACCAATATTTTTGGAGTAAAGGCGATAAGCAAAACTTTAGTTTGTGTATAATGTTACATAGAACTGTAACAAAATAAAATTTTAAATGTCATTTCTAATTCACACAACAATTAAATATAACTAGGCCATTGTTTTCAATAATATTATGCCACCTCTGAGATGGGTTCATAATTAAATTCTCGTAGAATTTTTTGGATTAGAATAAGAAAGCTATTGTACTATCCTTTTGTGCATTTCACATTGAAATAGTTCTTCATCGATTGAAACAAATAATAATCGGAATATAAAGAATTTACAAGAAGAACATCTGTGAACAATTTTTAAATACAGCTCTTCGAGCTGCTTTATTATTATGCGATGATTAATGTAGAGAATTGTGGAAAAGGGTTTGTCTCAAAAGCAAAAAAATGATCATAGAAAATATATATGCAGATCTGTATTTTTCTAGTCCTTATCACCGCTGGAGAAACGAGTTGATCGAAAGACAATTTCGAACTGTAAAGGAAATGCTTGTGGCAACCTTTAAAGAGGAAAAATCTGGAAGTTGAGACACTTAGATTTCAAAAATTTGAGTTTACTTTAAATGCAACTTACCAAATGTCTTTAGAATGTTCTCTAGCTGAAAAAGTGTTTGGAAAAAAATATTTCGCGAAAATTGGTTAACATCAGATCACAAAAAAGAATTCGCGGGAAAATCCTTGCAACTGGTATTAGGAACTTCTCGAGACACTTCAAAATCAGAGAATAAATCCTGGTAAATCTGGAGCATAGAAAGAAAAATCAGGAAAATTTTGAAGGTCTTTTTCAAATTTCAGAGAAAATTGATGACAGACGTTATCGTCTCAGAGATGGACACGGACGGCAATTAGAAAGAAATATGTAGCAGGTACGGCTTTTCATAAAAGTGGGGATATGAAATAGTTAAAAGTTAACAAATAATTGTTGATATTTTAATTACATCATAATTGAATTTTTTTAAGTTTTCGAGAAGATTGGCAGGTTTTTAATTTAAAAATTAATGTTAAAAGAAGAAGACTTGTCTTATTCAAAAGAGTTAAGTTCTATTGAAGCTCACAATTATGAAAGGCTAAAGGAACTCGAGATGTCACTTCTTCGATATAAGGTCAATTTAGAATCGTAATATAAATTGTCGAACGATAATTTTCCAATAAAAGTTTCATTTTAATTACAGCTCCTATTTCAAATGTCTATCTATTAATAAAATCATTAATTTAGATTTATTCAAATGATTTCAAATATTTCAATGTCGAATTTAATGATTATATCAGATATAAAACGTGGATACCACTTAAAGTAACCAATTTCACTAGCTTACCTAGCACCCCAACAGAATGTCTTCAAAGTTTGTGTATTTGGTTATCTGATCTGATGGCATTTTATATAATAAAGCTAATGAAATTAAAACTTCTAATAATTATTAATTTGATATAGATAAAAAAGAATTAACAATTCCCGTTAATAAACTAATTGAACATTGAATTCAAAACTTAATAAATTTTAATAATATAATATTATAATATATTTGGTTCTGAAACATTCTGTTACTTTTATCTCAACAAAGAAATATTTTATTAGCCAGTCAGACATTTTCAAATCATATGAAAAGGAATATTTATTAATTACTTTATCGACTGTTACTCCCTATCACTGATATTTCTACCAATAACAAGTACCACTGATCATAATTTGTTATTTCTTAAGCACTCTCCAACCAATTTATACCTGGACCACTTCCCCTATAAGTAGGTTAATAAAATATTTTTTTATTTATTCATCAAGTATTTTAAGGCAATACTGATCTCTTATATTTTTTCTTCAGGATATTTATATACAAAGTGATAGATACGGACCACCGTCTTGGAAATTTTTATCTAATGGTCCCCCTTTGAAATTTGAAAAAATTATCTTTATAAAATGTTATGTTTAGGATCTCAACTATTTATAAATACGAAAAGTAGCAACTAAACAAAAAAACATGAAAACAAGTCATATTTATTATTATTAATGCATAAAATAGTCAGTAATTAATGATTTTCCAATTTCCTTTGCAAGTTGAAGGCCTTTGCAAATTAAATTGGCACTAAGTGGGATTGATTTTTCTGATAATTCATTGTCTTAAAAAGGATCTTCAGTAGGATCTAATTCTAAACTTTCTAAAATTTCTTTTTCACATAAGGCTTCGTCCTCAAGCAATTCTTCAATATTGTTCTCGTCACATTTATCAAGTCCTTCACCATCAATTGCTTTGGCCAGTGAAATAATTTCTGATGATATGGTTGTTATTTGATTTGGTACATATTTATTAAATAGGCATTCAGGAAACACGTCTTTCCGACATGCGCTTAATGTGTATGGTTTAATTTCAGCAATTGCTAATGCAACATGGTTTATATAGTTTAAAATATTATGATCCTTGCAAACATCTGTAACTGTGATTGATTCAGTTTCTAGCTTATCGAAAATGTAATGAAAGGTTGACTTTAAGTAATATTAGGTCGTCACATATAAAATGCCCGATATTAAACCTAATTTTTAAAACTACTATAATTCACGTAATATTTAACACTTGTAACTTATTTAAATATCATTTTAAAGCGTTAAATCTGGAGAATCAATATAAAATATTTTTTTTAAAAAAGTGAATTATTTAAAATAATGTTAGACGCATGGGAATGATATTAAAAAATACGAAAATGCGAACCGTTTTTTTATACGAATGGAAATTAAACAATAATGCATTAGAAGCTGCCCCAAACATCAATTTTGCATTTGAAGATGGATCAGATAATGAAAGAACTATTCGGAAGTGGTTCAAAAAATTTCAAAATGGTGATCTGACCCGGCTAATTGAAGAGAAGGGTCGCCCCGGGGTCGTCATTAGAAACGACCATTTACGAAAACAGGTGGAGCTAAATACCAAGCAATCAGTTCGAGAACTAGAAAAAACGTTAGCCGTTAGTCGTCAGACCATTACTCTACATTTGAAAGACATTGGAAAGAAAAAAAGATGGATCAACGGGTTCCTCATTTATTGAGTAATTCTCAAAAATAGTAGAGATTGAAAATTTGCCAAATACTGCTGGATCGAAATGAAAAAGACCCATTTTAAATCGCATCGTTACGTGTGATAAAAAATGGGTTATTCATTACAATCGTAGACGTTGTGCTCAATAGTTAGATGCCAATCAAGCTTCTTTACATTGTCCAAAGCCGGATTTACACCCGAAAAAGACAATGTTAACAGTAGGGTGGTCTACGGCTGGAGTCATACATTTTTCTTTATTGGAACAAGATGAAACTATTAACTCAGATGAATATTGTTCCGAAATTGAAATAATGCATCAAGTTTTATGCAATAAACAACCTTCTTTAGTCAATACGAAAGGAATCATACTCTTACATGATAATGCCAGACCACATGTGTCAAAGAAGACGTTACAAAAGCTGTTAGACTTAAAAATTGAAACTTTGAAACATCCACCATATTCGCCCGACTTATTTCCGACAGATTATCATTTTTTAAGCATTTAGATAATTTTTTTTGGATAAAAAATTATTGCTAATCCGGGGGATGTCAAAAAGACCATATCCGATTTTATCGAATCCAGAGAACCCGATTTTTATGCCACTGACATTTTGAAACTAGTTTTTAAATGGCAAAAATGTGTAAAATTTGATGGTGAATATTTCAATTAAATAAAGCTTATTTGATTGGACTTTTATTGCCTTTTATTGCATATTATTCAATCAGACATTTCATATGTGACAACCTAATATTTTAAGAATGCCAAATGCATTTCTGCAAACCAGTACAGTAACTCAATCTTTGGCAGTCTTAAAACAACTTGCAGATTTTTCAGAAAGAGTATAGTTTCATTGAAAAATAAACCACATAACTTCAAAATCGCATAAAAAATTCGCAAAAAAAGAGAATTGAGTGTATATACATAAATAGAAGATTTTTACGAAGATTTTCTTATCAAAAGGAGATTTAGTGATCAATTAAGATATTCCAGTAAGATTTTATTTTACCTAGTTATGTCACGAGTGATGAAAGAGGAATTATCAAGGGGACTAACGAATTTGGGAACCCCTAGGTGACCTGAGAAGGACCTAGAGATTGCAGTGATTCCATTTAATTTTTTTTTGTGACTTGTGATTATTTTTTAATTATTTTTTTTAATTTTTTCTTAACTCGATTCATTATTACATTTATTTGTGATCGTTTGATATTGGGGAAATTGACTTGTTATTATGTTTTTATTGACATTTGATCAGTTGATTTGTGGTTTTTAGACAATTGGTTATTCGACAGATTCGGATTTTCATATGATTTGTTTTGTGAGTATTAATAAAGTTTTACTGTGATTGTTTTGATTCAGTTAGGGGGCGGATAAAGTTTTATTGTGGGGTTTTTATTCAAATCGAGTTTGTGCAAATACAATAGTAAAACAAACACAACATTGAATAGTGAATAGTTATTGATTTGCGAGCGAAATTTACTTGTTAAGATATAATAGAAGCAAATATTTTAAAAATACATAGAATTTCCTTTTTCGTTTTTCCTTTTTAAAATCTTATAATGATATTAGATAATAATTTTTATCAATATTATTATTATTATTATTATTATTAATATAATTAATAATAATAAGTAAAGATATCAATAGAAATAATAGTAATAATAATAATATTTTATTTTTACAAATTTAAATAATATTTTATATAAGAATTAAATAATAATGTCAGATTTTCTTTTTTGAAGATTTTCACAACCTCAAACTTTTTTTGAAATTCCTATAGTTCTAATTTTTTAGATTTTTCCATTTTTATTTTCAGAATAATTATAGAGTTTTATTACAATTATTTGATTAGTTTTTACTTAATATATAATTTTTATTAATTATTTTTAATAATTTTAGATTAAAAATTTAAACTTATTTAATATAATATAATCAATCAGGGTGTCCTATAAAAAATGAGCGTTTTGAATAAAAAAATTCTTTTTAAAAATTTTATTGCACAAAACAAATATCAGTTACTAAAATAATATCCATCATTTGCACAAACA
>JBBMKC010226547.1:0-22129 GCA_037834085.1 Bipalium vagum | reverse complement strand
AAACAGTTTTTAAAAAGTAGTTAGTGTTTTGCATTTAATGAATAATTTAGGGGAAGAATCCATTCAACCTATCAATAATAACAATCTATTTATTACTTAATATAATAAAGATAATTAGCTGACGGCAATTTATTATAAAGTCAAAGACCACTTATCTTCAAAATATGTCCATCCATAAACTTTTTGAAGTGGTTAGACTCTGAATTTTAATCTTCACCGGCCTTTATATATGACCTTCAGTTAAAGGAGCTATAACCCGCTTGAATTCCTTTACCTAATAATTGGCTTGGCTTACTGGCGTTCAGTTTGTAGCACACTATCTTAGCTAAAACTGTTTCAAATCGAAATTGATTTCGTAGGTGAGTAGTATAAATAGCAAAGTTTTCCTTTTGGTTTTTCAAAATTTACGACCGAAACAACTTTTAAAGAAAACTATAAAATGATAAAGCTTTTCTTTTTTTCTACCAGGCTCATAATAATGATATTGTTATTTAACAGTGTGAGATTCGAGGTTTCATCATATATATTAACTTTGGTTACTTAAAATAGAATGACATATCTTGGTTACATTAAACTCCTCATTTAATCTCAAGAAATTTGACATGCAAATGTCTTCAAAAAGTTCCAAGCCAATTTCAATTAAAAATAATCGACAAAATAATTTCCATAAGTTCCTTCTTGGATAGATTTTTTGAACTTTCATTAATATAAATCCAAAGATTTACGTTATTAAGTTTATAATTAAACAGAGATATTCTCATTTCGGTAATCGCATAAAAACAAGGTATTTATATAACCTCAATGCTTGAAGGTCAACCAGTTTGTATTAAATTTTGTCCGGTGAAGATATGTCGTGTTCTCGAACACTGGAAATGACACAGAAATGGTTTTCTGATCAATAGATGTCTCAAGCACAGATTTATCACATATACAAGTTCTATAAAGAAGGCAGAGAATCCGAAGAAGGTAATCAACATTCCCAAATATCATCCACATTACGGAAAAATTAAAAAATAATCGTACTAAAAGATGGTCAGTTGACAATCTGAAAGATATCTGAACAAAGTGGAATATCAATTAAATGTTGCCAATCGACTTTGAAAGACGAAGTGTTAATGAGATGTATTGCATGTTGACTTACACCTAAGCAGTTAAAATTTTCTGCAAAAAAACAGTATTCTTCTTGCTCAAGAAAAACTTTCTATGAACGATTCTTTATTGGAAAACATCACAGATAACACAGCGGTATATCAGTAACACTTAGAAACAAGTCGAAAAGCAAGTGAATGGAATGCAAAATATGAACCAAAATTAAAGAGTTCGTCACAGCCATTCCAAAACTAAGATTATGTTGACTTTTTTTGAGGTTTTCATGGCCTTGTCTACTACGAATTTCTTCCTGTAGGTCAACAGAAAATATTGAAATGACCGATTTATAGGTAAGATAAAGATTCATAGATTTTACACAACAATATTACAACTTCTTAAACTTCCCTCTTTATTAGTGATTTTTATCCAAAAATCAAAATAAAACCCTTCCTGACATGGCTCCTCATGATTTTCTTTTTCACCACTTCTTGACCAAAATTTAAGACAATTTGGTAAGGGAAATTAATTATCAATATACTGTGAAGTAATTTTATAATCATTTTACCCTACGTATTGGTTTCTTTTTCAAGCAAGAACTCAAGTGATTGATAAGCTGAGCAATAAGGAGAAAAAATGGTTAATTTTAGTTGTTGAGTGATTATTCTCTCGCACTCAGATGGGGAAAATAACTAATTTTGTTTCGTTTCTCTTTCTTTTACTTGACTGGTAAAAGAAACCAGCAGCAATGCCCGTCAACGACAAAAGCCTGGAAGTTACCAGTTCTAATAATTGAGTGCCTGAATAGATAATTTTGACCATAAAGTCAGCTTTCTGAGAGTTAATATTTGTGGAAAACTTTTATCAATTATTTTTTGGAGAAAAGTTTGAGAATTTTTCGGCCAATAAAATACTTTCTCATTCAGAGATTGTGCTAATTAATTAATAAGATAATAAATCTATACTTTCAAGGTTTTTTAAAATTCGGTTAATATGTGCAAAGATATTAAACTTAATTTACGTCCCGGATTTTCAATCATTAAAGGTGCAAATTGTTTTTTCGATATTTAAAATGAAACAAAATCTTTTCATATAAAATATGTGAACAGTGAAAGGAACTTTTTTTCACACTCTTTCAAATTTTGCTAATATCATGTAGATCTGATCAATCTTTTACGTGTTATTGTCGAAAAGTCAAATGTTTTAAGATCTTATGGTGGCCCATAAGTTTCCAGAATCTTGCATATTATACCTAATATACCACTAAAATTTTGTTTTAAACCCTCATTTTACATAAATAAAATTAAACAATTCAAAATTGGTGAATTAAAAATATCTTTTTTAATATTGATATTTCTACACATTACTTTAGATAATTATATTTTAACGTGAAAAATCTGGTTCGACAATTATAATTGTACAAATTACAACTAAATCATACTGCAACTAAGACTATTTAAAATATTTTGACATTAATGAAAATGACATTAGATGTAGGTTCTGAGAATTTTTTTGAATTAGAAACTTTAACATGTAAAGTCGGAATAATATACGTTACTCAAAGTATTTATCATCGCTGAGTATTACTGTCTTCGGTCTCTGTTTTAGCAAATGAATTCCACGATAAAAAGAACTGTTAACCTTTGGAGGTTTTTTTTTGCATTCATGACTCATCGATAAAGGTGATAATACGGAAATAAAACATCCCACTGAAGCGCATTTAACGTGTTCTTTAAAATCTGTGAAATATGCATTAGAGCATTGACAGGTTGAAAATTGACTTTCCGGCCTTTTCACCTTCAATGCACAGTCTAATTAAATCAATTGGTGTTGATAACATTCTCCGATGATCTTTTCGTTTGGCTACAGCAACTAATTGAAAAAGTATTTACTTCCATCCAGTTATATTCATCTTGGTCGATTGGATCACATCACTTTTAACACTGGATTGTTGAAAAGAATGCACTTTTCATCATTCATGATGATTCGATGTAGAAACCCTTTTTGATTTTTCTTCTGAAGCAGCTGATGATAAATGAAAAATTACCCTTCGATGTCTCTGGGTAAAATTATTCTTTGTTTCTCAATCATTTACATTGATTTCAGACGAACTAAAATGATTTTTTGAATTACTTTCAATAATGCCCCAAGCTACTCTTGCGTTTGGTATAAATCTTCCTCCAATAATTCCAACAGTTAAGAATACTTAAACTTTTCTGGCCTTCATTCACACTCTACCACTTTTAAACCATCTAACCAATATTTACATCTTTAAATGGATGGAGTATGACAACCATAAATCTTCAACAAAAATCTGTGAAATTCAGCAGCACTTTTTTTAGAATTAAAAGAGAGAAGTATGTTTTTTGTTGGCACTTATTTGGACATTTGATTTTCTAAAAAAATATTTAGTTTATATTTATTGATTTTAATATTTATTCATTGATATATACAAACAAATAAAGTTAATTATGACTCATTACTACGAAACTTTTACGACTTAATATTATTCACATCATCTTTATCAAAATTCTCAAAAATTTTTGTAATACCTAATATTAACAAAACCATGAATAGTTTTAAAATATTCAAAGTTGTGATTTTGACCTGAATGGGAAGGAATTAAAATTCTAGATCCAAAGATACGATCTAGTACATTATCTATTTGGATTAGAAGACGTTTGTGATAATATGCATCATCAATGGAATATAAAAATTAGGAGAATATCTTAAATCAATGCATCAATCTCTCAGTTTCCAGATTACTAATATACTAAATTCAATAAATTTGCTGATTTCCCTTCACTTTTCATTATGAGCACGCGTGGTTTATTATTTCAGTTTAAACTATCCATACCACATTTTAGATTTAATATGATTCTACTGGTTCTAATTATTTCTAAAAGTATTAAGATCTCGCTTTTACATTTATGATCATGTGACTTTAAAAAAGTTTAATCTGACCATTAAATTTCAAATTAATATTTAAAGTTTCGTTTCTTTTGCTAAATATAATTATATAAACCATTATTTTAAAACAAAATTAATTAAAAACCAAAAAGTTTTAATCTCGTTTAGCGGAATATTTTTTTCATAACAGTTAATGATAAACATAAAAAATCTGGATGTCATTTCCAGACCTCCAGCAGTATTATCCGTTCATTTAAAAAGGTGAACTAAAGATTTAGCAAGTTGACTGGCAGTTCACCTATGTAATGCTGAGTCAGTCATCAGGCTCGAATTCATTTTGTTTTTGTAATATACATCCTTCTAGGTTATTTGGTTCTTTCCTGGTCGTAGAGCTGGAAACGACAAGTGCACGTTAGCCATATAATTGGTCTCTTCCAACTTATTTTTATGCTTTTAACTACTTCGTGGATGATCATTTCGGATTCCGTCAAGCACTTTGAGTTCTACCAGTCTCATGAAATACCGTTTTCTATCTGAAGAAAATATCGAGTCATGCAAGTGATGAAATCGAGGTTATGAACATTTAATGAACCGTCTTCATGGCCTGCAAACTTTTATCCTTCCTCATCATATCTGGAAATACATTAATTGTAAATTCATTAATAATATTATGATTGCATACTCATTATATTTAAATATTATATTATCATTATATAAATATGAATATATATCATTATATATACATATATTTTAAAATTCTTACTTATTCTAAGCCTAAAGTTTACATACACCGATCAAAAATATTAGGCAGGTACTCAAATTTTTAAATATAACATAAATAGAACACTTATTTATGAAAAATGTTTTACAGTTTATTTATTTATAAAATTTACCAATCCTTTTAATATTTATTCAAAATAAGAACAAATATTAATTTTATATTATATATACATTTCTCTTTTATACATCACACAGTACATCAGAGAAGAGATGTTACCATTGAAATTTAATCATGACTCCAAATATGAGATCAGATGAAGTGAAGACGAGAAGCGTGATACACTCGAGCAACTTAAGTTTATTTTAATGCAAGATAGTCTACGTATCCTTGAGCTGGAAAATAAATATCGCTTCGATTTAACGTTCGAGGAAGTTTTCAAGAAGTATAAGACAATTCGGGAAGTCCAATTTGCTATCCAGGACGAGAAGCTACCCACTGGTTTTTACCGCACAGACTCATTCTTTTATAAGGATGTGTTTGCATATTGCTAATATATTATCGATTATGAAGATGAGGTGATTTATTTCGACTACCTTTTTTGAGTAATGTATATCCCAGTTCTGATGGTTGGAAGCCGCGAAAAAACAGATGCTGATTTAGTACGCAAAATTGGCATCTTTACTCTCAATACATTTATTACAAATATTATCAAAGGCTGGCTGAACAGAATACCAGCATTACAGCAATTCTTTACGATTGACCGAACTCCTAGTTTTTTAACAAACTATGAACTGATAATTGGCAGCATATCCCTTTTGAGAAAGACGATTCATTGTTAAGGGATATTTGTGATGAATGGGGGTTTACCAATGTTCCAGAAATGTGCCCATCAAGAAACTAGTGGTGATAATATTGCCAGGTCTGCTAGTGTAAGGAAAACACCAAGGATCCCAAGAATCAAGGAGGCCGCTGAAGGAACGACTGGAAACATACCGCAGCAGAATATTGATCAAAGTAGCCTCCGTGATTTTTAATAAGACCTATACAAATCATTGGAATACGATTGAGCAATTTCCGTAGAATTTCAGGTGTTATTGCAAGCCATTGTACTTGTGTCTACCAAAGACTCTGCTGAAGATGACTGTTGTCGAATTTTTCTATCCAAATCAAATAATAGTAAAAATAGTTATTAAATCTTATTTAATTAATTTTGGATTATAAATGAATTGCAACAAGAAGAATTATATTATAAGCAGTTATATTAATTGATAAAAAGAACCTTTAACAAGAACTAGAAGAATTATCTCAAGGTGTGAAAATACAGAAAGAAAAAAAGAAACTAATAATATTGAAAGAAACCTGATTTTTTCAAGAATGAGATTCTCTTTAATATCTCCACAAGAGGCTGTCAACCAACAAAATCAAAATGAAGATGACATAAATTAAAATTTAGAATATAATTATTTCTTCTGGATACATTTGATACTTTTATATAATAATAAAAGAACTACATAAAAAATTTAACATTTTTAGAAACCCGTTTTGGCTGTTTACAGGGTGACCAGAAATAACCCGTCCTTAAAGTTTCAGTCATTTTATATAGAAACTAACATTTATTATAACAATTTTTATAACATACATGTATTAATTGGTTTGAAAAAAATCAACAAAGTTTACTTTGTTGAATCAAATCAACCATAACAGATTTTTTAAAATAAAATATTGAGCACTCTTGATTACTTCAGCTTTAGATTTATAATTAATTACATTGCATATCAATATTTTATATTATAAATATATGAAAATTTTCAAATGAATTTATCCCTTTCTGTGAACATGAGATAAACTCTGAGATATCTCTTTCTAAGACATGAACCTTAATTTCAGCATCATTAATGCAAAACTAAAATTTTTTGCAATTAGAATTTTAGGAATAAAATCAAAAAAAATATTATTGATAAATTTTTCCTAAAAAAATAATGACCGAAATCACCGAGAGTGACTTAAAATACAAAACGAGATAATTTTATAAATTACTATTACTATTAATTAATTCTTTTCTTAAAAGTAATTTTCTTCCTTTTCTTATCAATAGTATTAATAATATTAAACAATTGGTGGTTTCCAGCGTCTATGATTTGTGCCTTTGGCGAACCCAAAATATGTAATCCAGAAGCAAAAGAATTACTTTTCAAGTTACAGTAAAAACTCGTTACTATGCCCCATGTCGTGATCGAGCAAGAATGACTTAGTAGCGGGGAAGTGTAAAATCTGATTTATTTTCTTAAGTTACTTATCAGACAAAATCTATCAAGTATTTTCAGCTAAAACCAAGCACACCGGTTAGCGTGAAAAGCGTCAAGCAACGTAAACTTGAACTTTTTTCTCATCCATGGCCTCAAGTAGGCAGTGTAGCAGGAGCTTCTCTATAATTCTTTGAATCAATCCTTCTAGTTCGTCTTGTACACGACCGAAATCTCCTATTCTTGAAGGCAAGAGGTCCTCTTGAGGCATCAATCAGAAAAGGAAAACTCTCGCTGCCATTCATGTTTACCCCCAACCAAAAGAGTAAGCCTTTGCTAACTTTTCTTTATATTTAAAGATTAATTAGTTTTCTTCAATAAGAATTGTAATTATAAATCAGATCATTATATTTAGATGCATAATATCAAATATTAATGACTGATGAAAAACCGACAAAAAGTTCGAAACATGTATCATAATAATATTTAAATAATTTTTGTCAATTGATAAAATGTGTTTACTTGAAAATTATATTGATTTTTCACAAGATTAATTATATACAGTCGCGTTTCTTGGAATTTCTTCAAATAAATTATAATGTATCTTTACCTAAATTCAGTAAACGCTTTCTATCTCTAATGAGATAATAAAGGTTTTTGAGTTTTAAAAACAAAATCAATTCAAAATGAAAAATTTTAACCATTTTATATTGATTACTAAATACTCCTAAATAACTTTTAGAATTTAAATGATTTATTAAAGTTTCCTTTAAAATATTTATTGGTCAACTGAACATAGAAACTATTGTTATAAATTTCATCCGTCATCTACTACTCATTTTTCTTTAGAAATATTGATTAATATATAAGTTCTTTGAGAACATAAGTTTTTAATATTTTCAAAATAGTATGACAAACTACGGAAATAATAAATATTGAAAAATATAAAGAAAAACTAAAATGCTTAGATTTCCGCAATTTAATATATCTATAAAATTTGTTTTTATACCTTATATAATTTATATATATAAAATAAAATGAGACTATTTATAGCATTGACTATTGGCATTTTCAGTGTTTTTCAAGGGGTAAGTGAACTTTTCCAATATTAATTTTATTTTTACTGTCCCTCAAATTCAGGTATTAGGACTATTTGGTTTCGGGTTCACCTCATACATTCTCTTGACAGCACCTTGGTCCTCAAATATATCCTTAAAAGATTACTTTATCACTCTCCCTGTTATTCTTTTTATTAACAGTCTTTTTATGATATTAAACTCTGTGGTTTTTATCATTGCTCTTAAAAGACGTAGTAATTGTATATTGAATTTAGCGACTTTATTGTTAGGGCTTTTTGTGATATACAAAATAGTCCTAGTCTCTGTCATATATAGCAAAGGCTATCAAGTAATGGCTTTTAATCACATTAATCACATTAACCCTGTGTTCTTAGATTTTACCGGAAGTGAAAAACTATTTAGTTCATGGCGTTAGAGACAAGATTGACTACTTCAAATACAACATAATTCGACCTATTGACATTATCCAATTTTCCGTAAGCATTCTTCAGTGTGAAACAAATGTAATTTTATTATAATTGTTCAGTTCCAGTGCTGCGGGTACATGAATCCCAATGATTATAGAGTAGTCGAGGAAGATTTACCTCGATCTTGTAAAACGGCAATGAGTTTTTTAAATACATTAAATAATTTCAGCAATAACGAAAATGTAATTAATGTTCATTTTATTTCTTCTCTGAAATTTTTTTTAGGACTTTGGTTGCTACAGAAAAATCAAAAAAAGTATTTTTCAGCAGATAAATTTATGGGTCGTCATTATTGGGTGCTTCATTTTTCTCGTTGAGATTGTTGTGATAGGATTCAGCTTGGTGTTCAAATTCAGAGGGAATTACATTCAGAATGAGCACGAATCTCCAATAAATAGAATGAATACAGAAATGCTTTCAACTGTCTGATGATAGACAATACTAAATAAAATATTCTTTTCAAACTTCTCGAACTATATTTTTGTGGTATTGTTATAGTATTATTTATTAATAAAAATGCTTTGAAAAATTGAGTATTCATAGTTACTGATTTCATAATAAAATATTTTCCCTTGGTAAAGAACTTGATAATAATAATTCTTTTAAAAAACCTAGATATCTGATTTTTTGGTAGTCGAATATGAAATGGGTTTTTTTGTTTAAAATGTCTAATTCTATGACAACGGAGGTTAAAAAGTATATTTAAAAAATAGTACATGAAAAGGTTAGTGATTGTTACTAATGGATATTACACAATAAATAACATTTTATTAATTTCAATCAACATTTTCAGATGATGTTTTAAGTCATAAATTATGCAAACTTTTAAATCGTTTAATATTATTAATCAAATCTAAGTCCTGGGAAATTTATCTTTCAATGTTCTCCAAAATGGTTTGACCTGTTGATTTTTAAAAGTAGGTCTGTTTGATCGAAAAAATTCAAATCTATGATTTAAAGTGCACTGTAAACCAATTTTAAATATTCCTGTGTAACAAAGCCAGCTATGTGTCATTAATTGGGCTGATCTATGAATGTTATTCAAAATGAAATTCATTCAAATTTCTACATATTTCACTGGAATTTCGTTCAATTCATTCACATAGCCCCTGTAGTTTTCGACTTTTAAGATTCCTCGACGAAGATCTCTTCGACTTATTTTTCCGGAATTTATCATTAAAATTAAAATAACTCGACTATTTTAATAAATTTGAAACAGATATTTAGTAAAATTTAATAAAATAGCTATATTATAAATTTCTGTTCCTACGCAATAATAATGACAAATAGTTAGATTTTTAAATATTCTTAGTTTCGTTTCTTAGACAATAAAGTTTAAATGACATTTTAGATCATCTACAGTGCCATCTGCTATTTCTAATTTCCATTTTCTAATTTCATCATTATAAAACAAGCATTAAAAGAACATATTATTTTAGTTTACTACCATATTCAAATGAATTGTGATAATCTAGTACAGTCTGGATATAAATCAAATTTCCTTCAATTGAAGGCTGAACTCGGAAGATTGGAATCAATTTTTAATCAAAACCTCATTCACATGAAAAAATATATAAAAATGAAGACTTGAATTACCTTAAGAAACTGATATATTCTTAGTAATAGAAGTTAGAAAAGATGCAAAAAATATATTATCAATAATATCAGTTGATAATATTTCCTTGTCAGGCAGAGTTCAACAGTTTTAGACGCGATACTCAATTTAGAAGTTTAAAGGACCATTTTTATTATTTTTTGTATTGATTTTTTAGAATTTTTGTTATTTATAACTATTATTAAAACTTCTAGCCTCACCAAAGTAATTTTTTAAAAATATTTTGACAAAAACTAATTAATTGAAAATTTTAATATTAACCAGCTATGCTTAATCTGACTCACTTTCTTTTATTGTGGTTTAGGTACGTGATTTAATTAAAAACAAAATATTTATATTAAATTTTTTTAATTACAGAATATTTTATTTTATAAAATTCTATTACAAATCTTAATTTTTACATAACCGCAAATAACTGAAAATTGAAATAAGACCTAATAAAAAAATGCTAATATTTTAATATTAACCAGGCAGGTTATTATCGGTAAAATATACAATGATAAACCTGGCCCAAGAGGTGACCTTAGTCTTTAAAAATGAAAAATTTTAATATAAGATTTGGAGTCCTTGTAGCCTTTTCATTTTTATCATTTATTCAATTTATTTACTAATTATGTGTGGCAGTTAATACTGCGGATTTTTTAAAATGTAAATATTTATTTCTTGTATATATCTATTTAATGAATTTTCGTTATTATTTTAGTAATTGTTTTAATCAAGCTTTCTAAAGGTTAAATTAAAATTGTCCAAATATATTTAATAATCTAGATGTCAATGTATGAGCCAATGAAAGAACATTTGCGGCATTTTATGCTGTTATTATTCAATATAAAGAAAACCGCTGCAAAAATCTGTATTATATTTCGAGGAGCTTCGGATGATCATTTTCCATCGGCAGACAATTGCGAACGCTAAGTTTAAGCAATTATGATCTCAAAGATAAGGAACGCCCGGATCAACCAAAAAAATTTTAAGATGCGGAATTAGAAGAAAAAAAATCCGCAGAATTAACTGCTACACCTAACATTAATACATTTAATTATGATAAAAAATCTTTTTAAACATATTTTAACTTTAAAATTAGTTGTCGCTTTATCGCATTTATGATTATACATACTACTAATAGATTTCATTAATATTTTAAAAATTTAATCAAAAAAATTTATAAAGATAATTAAAACGTTTAATGAAAAAAATTATTTTCATGTAACCTCAAATTTTGAAGTAAAAACCTTTAATATTTTTAACAAATGAAAAATGATTTCTTTCATAATGAAATAATTTTTAATACCTTTAATAAATCAAAAATGAGTCAAAAAATATGAAAATTCCAAAACATGGAAATGTGAAGAATATTCTAGAATACTTTTTTAATATCATAAATGCATATGATACAATCTCACAAGCTCTTTACTGAATACAGAACTCATTAAATTTTTAATCTATGAAAATAATTACGAATTTAATTAATAAATTGATCAATAAAATGTAAGCATCTCATTGATTTAAATGCCGTCGAATCAGTTTAAATAATTAAATGAAATAAAGTGAAATAAAATTAAGTGCTCCAACCATTGTTGGCGGTTCAATATCACTTCGATTAACTGATGAGACTTCGCGGTTATAGGTAATGGTGCCCTGAATATTTCCACCGGGTTGAGTTTAAATTCAGACACAGCTCTAGCTTACGCTAAATCAAAGAAGTTTACACTGTTTTCTTAAGTGCAATTAACCGAATTCGTCTTAGCATTGATCATCAGATAAATTATGATTCAGAGTGTTCTTACTGTACAGACATTGTTGTAATAATAAATATTACTTATCATCATCTGCTTCCTATAACGGGTTTGATCTAAGAGAGCTACTTCCTGTACTCAAATATCGAATCCGGACTGCAGCATTATCATTAGCCATAATATGCCATAGATGGGCACACGTGATATTTAGGTGGGTCGATCAGGAAACATCAGGGAATCTTATTGAAGGGTCTAGTAAGACATTAGGTCAAAATTTCCTTAATTTGACAGGGCTTAGAAAGTTGAATGCCTAGTTCTTTATGCAAAAGTTAGTATTAGATATTGGATGGTTATGCAATTACTAAATTCCAACCAGTAGAAAGTCCTTTATTCACATTTATTGATACCCTAATAAGGGCTGGTCATTTGACAGCTGTAGTATCCATCCTTGGTGTTAAGCCTTTAAGTCAACTTAACAGCATAAAAAAATTTAATTGATCCAGAAAAAAGAGAATATTCTCCTCTCCTGTCACTCAAAGAATTTAATTTTCCTTTCAGTTATTTATGTTGAAAGAAACATAATTAATTTCTAAACCATTAATAGTTAAAAGAAAACTACTTAAGCTCTTTTAGGAAAAATTGTTCGAAGCATCTCAGCAGCATTAAACATAATTCAATCTTTAAAATTAACAATATTATTTCTATTAATTAACGCTTTTTTATTATTTTTATTATTACGTCAGAATTGTTTTTGTAAAATAAAAATTTAAGGTTATCAAAAATAGAATGAAATAATTAATATGAAAAATGAAAATAGTGAATGAAAATGATCAATAGGGGATCTTGTGGTTAGTCTAGGCGCCTGGTTCATGTTCCCTAGTCTGCAGAGACATAATTTTCTTTTATTTCTCTTATAATACTGTAAACTTTTGTTTGTTAATTTAAAATTTATATGCATTGATATTATTTTTTTCATTTGTGTTTATATCGATCGATTATTATCATTTTAATCATTACTGTTTTCGTTATCATTATCCTTATTAGTATCAGTTGCTTTTTTTAGAAGTGATTCAGCGGGCTAGTGCGAGTCGATTTTCTCAAAACCCGGATATTGCAGTTCTATCCCTGCAGAATTATAATTGATAAATCGGACTGTCTGGGAATTTCGTCAATTTTATGTTCCAATTTACATTCAACTTTTAAAATACTTAAATCGTATAATTTTGTCTGGCCTTCTATAAAATTTATCTCTACTTTGTCCTTACCTACTTTACCATCATCATATGAACAATGAAATTTCAACTTATTCCTAAAAACAAATTTTCGGAATGTTAAACATAAACTAGCATAACAAATTAATAATGTCAATGATTTGTGATTTTATATTGAAAAATGTTTTGATAAACGAGAAAATGTTAAGATTGACTTTAATGACAAATAATATTTAATATCTTGATTTGATTTAAAGGTTAAATGTTCCCATTTAATTATATTTTCATTATACACTTCATTTTTCATTATACAAAATATTGTTTTGTCTATCAATATTATGGAAAATATTTTTCATACATATTAACACTATCTGACATTTTCTGCTAGAAGGTAATATAATAAATTATAAATAAAATATTACTTTTGATTGTATTTATTAAATAAAATGATAAAAATAAGTTATAAGGAAATCCAACAAATTTTGATATTTAAATATATCAAATTGGATTGATACTGTAGTCACAAATTTTAATTGTTCTAACTATTTATTAATGTTATGTTCTTTAATTATTGTTTCTGGTTGAATAAATTTATTTTATTTCTTTATTTTAGTTTTTAAAGAAATTTTTAAAGGATGAATAAATCTACATTCTATTAATAATTGATAACCAAATTATTTTTTATTGATTTAAATAATCTAGATTTACATTTTTCATTTACTTATTTATATTATTATATTTTTATTTATATTTATTTATTTATTATATTTTTTCATAAAGAAATACCAAAAATTTGATATTTTAAAATTGTGGTAGAAATTGTTCGTCTTATTTATTCATTTATACACTATCGATTGAAAAAATTTCATTTCCACGTATTTCCGAAAATAATCAAAGATAGAATCGCGTTTGGTTATACCAGGATCTAAAGTTATAAATGTCATTATTCAATTTATTAGGTTTTATTAAATTAAATTGCACTTTTGAAATTTTCAAAAATTGTTGTCCCCATGCTTCCAACCCAGTACCATAATTTCTCCTCAATCATTTAGACTAAATTTTGAAAAAGGATTCGTCAACCTGTAAGATTTGTTCTCTGTCAGCAAGTACAACAGGATTATTTTAAAAAGGAATAACACTGTTGATGTATTAGCGATTTGAATTTTCTGATTACGAAAAATGATATAACAGTATCCTGTATTGCACATTTTTTTACCCTATCCGTTACATAATAATACACCAAATGTATCATTCTGAGTTGCGAGTACAAACTTGCATAGAACGAAATAAAAGTTTCAATACTATAGAGCAGCACCTTTTTACAAATGCAGTGAAAGATAATGCAGAATACAAAAAGAAATGCCTGACAAGGTATTTGAACATTGTGAAGTTCGATCATATCCTGGAATGACTATAGAACAAGTTTTGGAGACTGTACCTTCGAGTATTGATTATAGTTCTCAATGTAGCGGTTTCTATACTTCAATGGCTTGTTGGGTGGAGAAGGCTCGTCAAAAACAATTTTTAAATAAATGTATTGATATATTTTTCTAAAAATTTGTAAAAAATAGACACTTATTAAATTGAATAACCCTGTAACTGTTTAGTATAATTTTTTTACGATGGTATGAGGTAGGTTTGTTACTCGCCCAGTATCTTAAGAGCTAGTAAATCTCCTTTAAATTAAATTAAATATTTGATGTAAATCCCAGGAACTAAGAATCATTTAAACTAGTTCTCTATAATTTTCTCTTTTTATGTACTCTACCTAAAATAGGATTTAGAAAATTATTTTTCTCAATCTTATCAAAAATTACCATTATTATTAATTGTAATTTAATTTTAGAATTTATAATTACTTTTTATGACATCTGATGATTTTTAGTCAGTAGATTGTTTCTATAAATTCACATTAAACATTTTATTCCTTAGCAAAAATAAATTTGATGTTTTATCTTTAATGTCATGATTTACAACTTAACAATCCTATTAGAGGCCTTAATTCAAAATAGATGCTATAAGCTAAGGTGAAAGTGTTATTTTTTACTCAAAAATTAGCGAATAAAGTAATGTATTTTGAATTCCTAAATTTATAGAAGATTTAGTCCGTTACTTATACTTCATTAGGGAAATTATAGTTGTATTAAAGTTATGTTTTAAATAAAACTTAGTGTTGTAATAAGGTATTAACAAAATAAATTTTTACTGGTCGCTTTATATTTAAGTATATAGAAATTTCATTTTAAGTTCCATTTGCATGATATAGCATGTTCATGATGTGCTCTTCAAACTACTTCAATTATAGTCAGAACAAATCTGGCGTTGTTCTCGCATTTACGAATCACCAGATATATTTTTATAATTTTTAAGCAGCTGGGTGATTTGATAGATAAATACACTAAGCCTCGCATTATAACTTATGAACTTTGATACTCCTTTATACTCCAAAGCGAAACACGTGGACTATTAACTACTCTAGATTACTGAACATAATATTCAACCATTATCCCGATAACCCACCGAAGACTTTCAGTAGACCCAGTGACCGCGAACTGGGTACACGGTTTGCGATCTTGAAGCAATAATGGACGAATGACGGAAAATTTGAATTAATAAATGCTGTCAAAGATTTCGTTAGTCACAAGATATTAATAAAGAAAAATTTAAACACCAATTTAGTAACTACAAAAATAAAATATAGGAATTGAGGCATATAAATCAAATAGCAAAAATTATAAGAATCAAAAATTTCGGGTTTTAGAAGAAATATATGCCAAAATTAAGAAAGATTGGACATGCTGTCCAAAGATTAATTGATATATAGCCATAATTTCTCAATAGGAATGTTAAATTACATAAATTAGTTTAAGACAACAATAATGAAGAAAATCAGAAACAATAAATGTTTTATTGAAAACATAAAGATTGATATATATTACTTTGGTAGAATTTGTTTTATTTAGACAGTATATGGTCCAGCTACAAGAAGAAAAATCTTATTGTAAAACCAAATAAATCCATTTAATGTTCTATCACGATATCAAGAAAAAAAGTTCATAGTATTAAAAGAATAACTGAGAAGTAGGCAAAAAACTCTCTCATGTAAAAATTTCATTTAAAATTTTTAACTTCCATTAAGATTAAAATATTTCCTATTTTGTGTATTTTTCATCCAAAAAAAAAAACCCTTTAAACCTCAAGAAACAATGAAGGGACCGAAAGCTTTTGACAGAAGAAAAGTTACGGCATATCTTCAGAAGACTTACGTAAATTTTAAAACAAAAAAATGTCTGTGTTCTTACTTATACTAAAGAATTCAATTATACTAATAAGAGTACTACTAAATCAATCGATTTTTAAAATTATACGTTTTATTGTACTAGTCAATGTAAATTTTCATTTACCAAAATAATATAATAATTTACAATATTTTAAGTAAATTAAAAAGAACCGTGCTTTATTAATGGTCCCTATTATTCAACTACGTAATTTAGTTTGATCTTCAAAAAATAAATTATTTGGCAATAATCAGGAATTTAAAATCGTTACAGGAACATATTTTGTGAAATGTGTAATGCATGGCGTAATCCTTTATGAATTTATCATATAGAGGTAATTTAGACAGAGGTAAAAATAATAATCTAAATTATCGTGGAATTCCATAAGTTTAATTTTTGCTTTACAACGTATATTTTTAAATTGCAAAAATAGAAAAAATCATTTTAATATAATTAAATTTGGGGGAAACATTTGAAACTGGTTAAAATATTTGAAAGCGCTGCAATATTTGAAATTGTTGACAATACATTAGTGATAATGATACTGGAGCTGGTGGTTGGTCAATTAGTGAGCGTATTGTTTTTTATATCTATTTTAATTATTTCGGTGTATTTTGAAACTTGTGTGAGAATTTGATTTTATTAATAATTGTATAATCTTTTTACTTTAATATCATTAAAAACACTAAGCTCATTAAAATATTATAAATTTTTGTTGCTTCAAATTATTATTTGTCAGTTCACCAATTTATAATAAGAAATACATAAGATTCGTGCAAAATTAATGCAGATTTTTAAAACACTAAGTTTTTAAAAAATAAGCTTTACTCATCAAAATATGATGACCTTCAGAAAATATGATTATGAAAATCTTTCTCATCCACCATATTATTGGGTTCGTCGAAGACACGTCTTTGAATCAAGGTTGTTCGAGATCCGAAAAATATTAATAATAGTATAAATTATTCTAAAATAAAATAATTTCTTTTTTGTGAATTGAGTTGGTTGGCATTTATGGAAATTGGAATCGGATAACAGGCATGGAAGCCAATGTAAAAAGACATTTTTGTTGAGGCCAATATCTTCATTTCTGAATATTTTGATCCAACGTTGAGCTATGGATTCGTTAACAATACTCTCTCCTCAAAACTGTTGAAATATCGATCTTTTATTGCTGCAATACACCAATTTTTTAATTTGTAAAAGTATATTGTTCTTATTCCTCTTTTGATATTTTTTGTTTTCAAGCTAAATTCTATGAAATTCTTATTTAGTCAACTAGACTTAATTATTTTAATTCTATTATATATAATATAATGTCATAAAACCAGATGTTCTTTTACTTCGAATACTCAAGTGTGGAAATTGAAATTGAAGCAGGAAGTAATCAATTAATCCTATTCAGTAAAAATATTACAGATCTTCGTAAGAGAAAACTAATTAATTAGATCTGATTATTGTACTTAGAAGTAGAACCACAAAATCCATAAAATATGATTAATTTGGAGAACTGTTGATAATGTTTTGGATGGAATCGCACTGAAACATTTTATTACATTATTTTTGCCCATGCCCAAAAGAATTCAAAGTTTTACTGCTTTGAAAGAAGTAAAGACAAAATATAAAGCTTTCACTTCTAAATTACAGAAATATTCTTTTTAAAATTGATTTAATAATAAAAAAATTAATTCACCTTCAATTTGATATAAAGGTCATCAAAATCGGTTTAGTATTTCCCAGGTTATAAAAATATATTTAGGTTTTGCATTAAAATATAAATATTTATGTTAAATTTTGTATTTTTCAATTTTTAAAATATTTATTTTATGTTTTAAAGTAGGTTTTTTACATTTCTACATTTAAATAAAATATTCATTATTTTATATCTATCACATTCCGGTTGTATCATATTGCATTACATGATCTTTACATTACTACATTACTGACACAGTATTAAAATAATTGATTTATTCAAATTTTGTTTACAAAAAAATTTCATTTATATTGTTTTTTAAAATTTCAAAAAATTAAAGCGGACTATATTCGAGGAATTTAAAATTGAGGCAGCAGATTAATTAAAAAATTTATAAATTCATATAAAAGATAAATATGTTAAGGAATAAATGGAATAATTTGAGTGTTTTATTAATAGTGTATATATTGATAATAAAAATGTTTTTAATAAAGATTTTATTAAAAATAAAATAAATAATTATAAATAAAATAAATAATTATAAATAAAATAAAAGAGGATAGTGAACTAAGACGAAAAATAAAATTAAAAACCAAGTTAAACAATTAAAAGACGTATAAGAACATTTAAAATCAAATATTGTTGAAGGACATCAAATAATAGACAGCTTAAGTTTTCTAAATAATAATAACTTGAAAATGAAATAATTTTTAATTTAAAATTATCTTTTATTATTACATTAATAATCAAATAAGAAATAAGATTTATATACAATGGTGATGCAAAAGCTCATATTTACTTATTTTCAACAATAACACTACTCTTCAAAATAAACCTCATAAGCTGCAATGATTTCATGCCACCGATCTGCTAGCATTCTTATCTGGTCAAAGTATCAGTTTCTTTGATTTGATTCGAAAAACTCTTTACAAGCTATCTCAATTTTAGTTCCAGATTCAAATCGGCGTCGTCTGAAGATGTGTAGCATGGACCGAAACAACCAAAAATTCAGATGGTGCAGCATCAGGACTGTAGGATGAAGCAAGATCCTAACTTCCTAAATTTTTCTTGGATTACCGAGCAGTGTGTGGCTTGGTATTGTCCTGGTGAAACTATGCCCGCTTCCGACGGAGGACAGGATACTTCTGCTTAAGTGCATCATAAACACAATCAAGCTCTGCATTTATGGCTTTATCATTTGGAATCAGTTCATAACGAAGAATTCTTTCAAACACATTAAGAACTTCTTGCCCAACCTAGATTGACGTGCGACTGAAGGCAGATAATGGCCTATTGGGACCCACCGTTTTTCTCGATTATGATTGACTAAGTATATTTAATTTTCATCTAGTGTAACAATACGTTTTCAAAAGCGATTATCTAGCGGGTTCTCAAGCAGCCTTTTGCACATATTAACTATGTTTCTAACTTTTTCTTCACTTAGGTAATCTGGATCAAAAAAATAAAATCAAGTTGATGTAAATGTCTTAGGACAGTTGTTTGATGTACACCAACATCTACAGCTAAATCACTTGAACCTAAAGAAGGATTGTCTATCAAGACTGTAATCAATTCATCATCAACTAGCAGTGAAAGTCGACCTAAAAGTCGCTTGTCTTCAAAGTTAAAATATCCATTATTGAAACATTTGCACAACTTAGCAGCATTCCTCTGAGAGACAAGTCCTTCACTTTCAAACTCGCATATCTCTTTGCAAGCATCACTGCTGCTCAAGCCTCTTTTTCAATAGTGGCGCAGCAGCAATCTCATCCCCCGACTAATTTTAAATTTATTTCACAAAAAAATGTTCTAGAATCGATCATAGCAAATCTACTAATATTTGTGGATCACTATATGTACTTTATTTAAAATGAGTATTTTGACAGTAACTTCTAAACTACTGATCAATTTTACTATTTACATTTATTATATTTTTAATACCCTGGTAATATCAATAATTTGAAAAAATTATTGAGTATTCTTTTCATAATAAATTAAATCTATGACAGATTTCAGAGGACTAACTAAACTTTACAATAAATATTAAGACTCTAAATCCTAAGATCAAATAAAGATTTTTTTTGCTTTCGATACAGATATTTTTGTGTTCGTAGTTCACATATTTACCGCATTTTTTATAGTATCTATGAGATACTGATAGTAAAATCGTAAGAAAGAATATTCTAGTTTAATCAATTGTTAATTATTTTATGGTTTTTCCATCATCAACTAAGATTATTATTGTACTTATAATCACAAATATAATTAAAAAACCATCTGATATGTTACGCATTTGAGTTAAACACGATTTTTATAAAAACTCTTGTATAGGTTATCTTGTCGGTTATTCTATTGGTTAATAGCTCCACCGTTTAGGAAACTAAAACTATTTCAATTATAATAACGATATACTGATTTTTTATGGAAATCAGTGTTATTTATTTTTAGTTGATAAATTAATCGATATCATAATTATTAACATACATATCGATCACTTATGAATAATGAATATATATATATTTTGTGAATAAAAGATTTTTGTTTACTTTTTCAAATGTCGATTATTAGTCAGACTAATTTGAATGACATTTAAAGATTTTCATGGTAAAAAATTAGATAAATTATGATCTGAATTAATAGAATGATAATATGAATTTAATTTAAAATTAAATAAATATCAAATAAAAATATTTATTAAGATTGATAAAGTGCTTTGTCAATTAAATTTACTTTGCTAAAAATGATAGTGATGTTGTTAGAAATTACCAACGAAAATCAGTCACGAAATATATAGATTTTGATTTAAAATTGCGCCAGCTGCATACCCGAAGACTTAAATTTAATTTTAGTAAGGCATGAAGCACGTATAAAAATGGTTTATAACTGTAAAAATTGTCAAAGTGATCCCGATGTATATTTAGACAACAGCAACTTATGAAAAATATTATGAAAAAATATCACAGAAAGTTGATTACAAAAATACTTCAGCTCTTAGAACTTTTCGATTTAAATTATAAATTATTGTAAGAAAAGATACAGAGCTTACATTAAAATATATTTTGTTATCCAAATAAGTTTGAATGATGAAAAATTAACTTAAACACCATTTTCAGTTTAACATATTTGAAAAATGAGATTGTTTAAACAATTGCATTTAAAGAAAATCATTGAAATTTAGGTTAATAATAATAACAATATTAATAATTAACAATTACTTGGTAAAATTTTAATTACTTTTAGTTCAATTTTAATTTGTTTTAAAATTTTAAAGTTTTTATCTATTTTTTAAAATTATTTTTGTATTCTTTACTTTGAAAGAATATAAAATTGTACGATACATGAATAATCTTGTGGATATGTGACTAACTTCTGTCTTTTATTCACTTTTGTTAAAATTTATCATTTTAATGACATTATCGAAATTTTTAAAAAATCAACATCAATTTAACATCAATGAGAATGAGTTAGAAAAATGATTGTTAAAAAAAATCATGTTTCACAATTATAATAGTTAATGATCAAATAATGTCATTCTGTCCATGCAATCAACGATATAATATTTTTGTTAAATATTTATCCATATTATCTCCATGATTTGTTCCTTTTGGTGTAATATTTTTAATAATGAGGAAAAACTTTTAATGCTTTGGAATTAACATACTTCTATTAGTAAATTATTGAAATTCGTAGATTGATGAAACTGGCATATTATGTGATGAATTAATATATGCATCTAAAGAGTCAGTTCTTTTCAAAGACAGGAAATTCTACAGAAGTTATTATTACTAGATGGTCAACATAGTTGAAAGCAGTGTTCTGTGGAGACTACGTTCAACAAACCCTGCAGCTCAATCAAAACAACCAAAACCAGTGGATCAACTCAACCGAACCCTGCGACAGAGTCAAATTCCAAATCCTAAATCAGCCATAAAACTTTATTGTCATTTGTGATTCTAAAACTTAACTGTTATTTGTGATTTTGAAAAATCCTAAAAATTGTGCATGAACAAGTCATAATATATGTATATAAAAAGTATATATTTTGTCAAAAAACTGTTAAACAATTCTGACCGATCGAAATTATGAAACA
>JBBMKC010226536.1:0-11839 GCA_037834085.1 Bipalium vagum | reverse complement strand
TATTATTATTATTATTATTATTATTATTATTAGTAGTAGTAGTAGTAGTAGTAGTAGTAGTAGTAGTAGTAGTATTAGTATTATTATTATTATTTATACCTTATTTATGGTTTTCGTTACTTATTTTTTCCCACGGGGTGTCTTGGGTAAACCCAACATTTTTAATTACAATTTAAATTTAAGATAAAACCTGGAGAATAAAGTTAACTTAAGATGAGATAGATCACCCTTCGGCAGGTAAAAATTCGGTTATCCGTTCTCTTTGATTTAAAAAGCACAGAAAATATTAAAAAAAATACTAATACTAAGTAAAAAAAATCAATTATTTAATCCTTAAGTGTTGAGATTGGTAATCCAACCTTTATTATTTTATGTATATTAATTAATTAATAACTTATAATCCGTAATCGAATTGTAGTTTTGAATTATTTTTTATTATTATATGATAATCGGTTCACCTGCTAACAGTGTGAAACCAAAGGTTTATTAATAATTTTTTTAAAATATTCAGTAATAGTTTATTATAGATTTGTAATCAAATAAAAATAAAAATAAAATATTTTTAATATTTTAATAATTGAAGTCGCTATTTGTTTCCTTTTCTCCTTGTATCTGCTGTAGTAATGATTCTTTTCGTTCATTTGATTTATGGCTGCTTTACATTCACTTAATTCAATTTGGATTCATCTTGCTCTTTTTAGTTCCACTTTTGGTGATATTTTTGCGAATTTTCATACTAAAATTCTTCAGTATTAAATTATTTTATTTTTGAAATTTCATAGTAGTTCATAGTAGTTTTATGTTACTATTTTTAGATTTTCCTTTAAAAATTTTTACCTTAAATCTATTTTTAGAGAATTTAATTAAAAATTTTATTGAAATATTTTTTTTAGTAAATTTATGTTATTGATTAATTTTTTTCAAATTAATCATAGAAATTATTACTTTTTACTTAATAATAATTATAACAATACTTTGTTATTTTATTCATCTTTTTTTATTTAATATTTTATTTGATAATTATTTTAACATAAGAAAGAAGGATTGTAGGTCTCTACGAGTTCTAACTTTTACAATGAAAAAAAAATAAAACTACACAAAATTATATTTTTCATGCATAATAACAAAATTGTTTTTATCAACATCAAAGGATTAATGCACAATGTTTGTCAACGAATCAATGTTTAGATGGATTTGATGAGTCTGGTAGTAGGCGTGTCCGAAGATAACGCATTTTTATTGACGAGATTGACTTCAATGTTAGCATGAGAGGTCGTTCTTTGAAAAGAAAGAAAGCCATAAAAACAATTTCCTTTGTTGCACTTCCAAAGCAAATCACATAAGGTAATAAACTGCGTAAGATTAATTTTTCTTCAGTTCATAAGGAATCTATACATCAAAAGTTCTTATATATTCTAGTTTGTTTAATTGTCATTTGATGCATCTATGTGATACATCGAGTACTACAGTTATCTGACGTTTTGTGAGATGGCGATTCGATTCGATCATTTTACTGATTTGATCAATACTGATGTCCAGTGGAAGCCCAAAATATGATTCATCTTTTAACGAAAAATCTCCCAGACTTACTTTGGGATATCAATTTGAGCTTTACCTTTTCTTTAAGGTTTCATTCCCGTATATGTCACATATTTCCTTTTGCATTTGTCTTGCATTTATTCCTTTTCTAAAGTAGAATATTAAAATGTAACAAAATTGAATATTTTTGTTTTTCATTCTTTCAAATATTTGCAAAGATTTTTTTGAAAATAACTTATTTATACAAAAGGTTTATTAACTGTTTGTCATCATTTTATATAAATATAAAAATATTTATTAAAATAAAACTCAAAAAATTATGTTATAAAAATCCGCAATTACTTAGTTGCCAACCCAATATATCGAAATACAAAGAGGTTTAACCTATTAAAATTACCTTTTGCTGTTTTAACAAAAAAATTTGATTTTATTCAGAAATTATTTTTATCTAAAAATATTAAGTAAACTAATTCTTCATTAATACCGAAAATAATTTTCCAAGATAAAATTTAAATATTTCTCTTATAACAGACAGGACGATTTTCTTGTAGAGAACCATAATAAAACTATTATTCAAACAATAAAGGAGACAAATATGAATTTTGGCAATGTTTATTATATCAAATCTTTTTTCATCCCATAAAAATATTGTCCCAAAATCATAGATTGACAAGAAATTGATAATAATTCTTAATTTTGGTGGCACTTAATCAAAACAACAATTACGTTATTAATAACTAATGCCAATTTTTCTTATTTTTTTCCGATAATTTTCTTGTAATTTACTCTTTTATTACTTTTTTATCCAAAAATATTAATTTTGTAATCTTTATTTCTTAGTCTGAATAATAATTTCATTGGAAACAATTTTAATAATTAGTAGACCTGTTAAACAAATAACAGTATCTGTAACTCTTCGCTAATACATTGCTCCAACTAATTATTGCAGCACTAAGAAAATGCATTTTTGTATGTAGAAGCTATCAAAGTTATTAATATATTTTTACGAAAAAAAATATAATAAAAAAAATTTTTAAAAAAGTAAAAATTAACTAAAATATTACCAATAATTTATTGCCACATATTTACAAAGGACGTATATCATAACAAAAAATACATTTTGAATTATTTTTCTATTGTTAATATTTAGTTGAACTTCCATGGGAATAAATCGCTTCATAAATTCTATTTGGCATAGAAAATTTACCAGTGCTCGCAGGACGCTGTTATCGATTTCTTCCCAACAGCGAATTACCTCTCGTTCCAGCTCTGAAATTGATTCATATTGCTTCCTATTAGCATATACCCGACGTGCTAGTATCTCCTAACGATTTTCTATGGTTTGGTGAAGATAACATTAATATTTCTGTCTTGTAGCCATTGCGAAGTGAAACGTACAACATGGCATTGACAATTATACTGTCGGAAAATTGGTTTGTCTCCACTAAAATCATTTATAAAGGGAAGTAACTGTTCTCCTAAAAGCATTTGATAATCATATTGATTTAGCCTGCTGGTAATAATCGCGAGAGTTGACTTCCTGTGGTAATTGAAACAACCCCAAATCAACAAGGAATCTCATCCAATGTGTCTATTCAAAAAAGATATCTCCTCCTTTCACAAATCGTGCCAATAATTTGTGTAACCGTCAGGTCCATCCAAATTAAACTTCTTCTCGTCACTCCAGATGACCTCTTCCCATTCGATGACCCACGACATATTTTGTTTAGCCCAGTAGACACGATTGATTTTATGCTGTGGCTTCAGTGGAGGTCTTACTAACATCTTCTTATACCGAATCGCCCCAGATTTATTTAAAATCTTTCTAATACTCTTTACGGACTAATCTAGGTTGAATAGCGTTTTTATTTTCGCACAGGATATGCTTTGGTTGCTGCATTCCTGATAATGGAACGCTTCGTTGCTGTGGAAATCTTCGCCTTAGGACCCCGTGTCTTCTTTTCTTTATTTTTATTCTTCAAAAAGTATGTTATACTACTTTTATTCTTCCCCAACTTATTGTCGATCCATCTGTTCGATTTTCCGACGTTGTGGTAGGCATAGATTTAAATAATTTCATTTTTAAATTAGTGCGGCAATAATTAGTTTGAATTAATTATTTGATATTTTATAAAAAATCAGTTTTATGTCAAGTGAATAGTTGATTAGTCAGCCAAAAGTTATTTTAAGATCTTACAAATATTTCATGCATAATACAATAATCAAAAAAATTTATTTCAATTTAAATTAGTTACGATTTATTATATTTTCAAGGTGATGCAATAATTAGTTGGAGCACTGTATATATGAAAAATGAAGTCTAATAAAACCATTTCGTAATCTAAGGCTCTTCTTAAACCATTTTCCATGGCAGCTCTAAGAACGTGTGCATGCAGTTCCTGAGGTTCTGCCTGAATACAATTCATAAGCTGCTGTATATTTCTTGACTTATTAATCTACTTCTGGTCTTTCAGGTAGCCACAAAGAAAAAAGAAGCGAAAGTGCGGGCTGCAGAAAAACTTAATTTCTCATATTTATTCACTTTCCAAACGGCTACTTTGAAAAGTCCAACAAATTCCTGGACAATAATCAAATAGTAATTTCTGATTATGTATATTCAGCAGCTGAGCCGTGTAAAATATAAGCTTCTTTGAAACTAACTGGGTTTTAAGCGTAAATAATAATGTTAATTCACGATAATGAAAGCCATATTTCTCAAGACATATGTGATAAAGTACAAATTGAAATTGAAAGTGTTACGATATTCTTAAGATATTTATCCGTAATTACCCTTTATTTTTATCTCTAAGCAATCATTTCAAATATAAAGCCTTCGTAATGGAAAAAAATTGAACTCTATAAAAAAGAGATCTACAAACTATTATCTGATTTTAAGTTTGTTATTTTTAATTAATAAAATTTTATTTAGTGCCATTTGTTATTATTATTATTATTGAACTCGTAATATGTGGTTTTTAAAAGGTATGAACTTTCTTGTTTATCTCAGAATGTTTTATGTGTCGAAATACCCAATAATTATGCTATATCCGAAAAAAGGTCAATTGTTAAATATTCATTATAAAGTCCATTAATTCCCTACATTTAATTAATAAAATATTTTATGTTAACAGCAGTATTTGAAATTGAACATAGAAAATCGGTTGAATTACATTTGGAATGAGTCTTATAATTACCATTGTCTTTTTCTTATTTCATGACTGGAAAACAAATGAGCTCGAAAAATTATGAGCAAAATATTTCAAAAATATTTATTATTAAAAAGGAGAAATATCTGAAAAATGAAAAAATATTAACCTCGTCACTTAATAATTTCTTATATATCTAAAAATTGTAAATAAAAACAAATAAATAAATTTGAAAAATATATTGCATATATAATTTTAAAAATCATATAAAAAAATCTTCAAAAATATTACTTTTATTAGGTCAATTATTACTTTCTTATAAATTATTATTATTTTTAGCATTACTATAAAAATATATTAACTTAATAGTTGATTACTCTGGTGATTTTATTCTAAAAACTCTTGATTATCTTTTAAATTTGCTTTCATTGACAGTTAAACTTACATTCTGCATATTAAATTAATATAAAGTTAATATTAATATATAAACTAATTTTTTCAACAAAACCTTAACAATTATTTATATTTTATGTACTTAGCAAATATCTTTACTATAATTATTTTTATAAATTAACGCTTAAAAAGTGCTTCATATATTAATAAATTAAAATTAATATAAAGGACAATTTTTAGAAACACTAAAAAAGTTCTGAAAAATATTATTTATAAATATCACATTTATTTCCTTCAATTTAATATAAAATCTTCAAAATTTCATAATGCCGAGAAATCTGTCCCTCATTTTTATATATTGAATAGAGAAAATATTTTTGTATCTTTACATATTAGGTGTATTAGTATAATTATGGATTTTACAAAAATCATTTAAAATTTGTGGTTCAATGAATAAATTAAATTGATATCATATGTTATTTGTAAGATCATATATTAATAATTCAATAAAAACATATAACTTTGTTTAAATATATATTGTTTAAATAATACAGAAATTCCAACAGGCCAGTTTTGTTCCAAATAAGCGTCATTTGCATTACTTACTTTACATTACATTACTTTTTTACAAAGAAAATCTTTGTAGAAACACCGCTTGTCCGTGAAAGTTTACGACAAATATGCTCTTTCTCTACGACTTGCTAAGAATGGTTTTTCAGAATGCCGTTTCAGGAATAAAGATTAAGACAACATGAATAAAGATTAAGATATCATGGACAAAGACTATGATAGACCACAAAAAGAGTTTGAAGATGAAGAATTTTTACAATTACTACACGCAGATCCATGTCAAACACAAACCAAAATGTCCATTGTGTTTAGTGTGAAGCAGTGCTGCATTTCCCAACAATTGAGAAGTATGTAAAAATGATTTGAAAAGTAAAGAAATGAGTCCCATATAGATTACCGGAAAGAAATATTGAAAGGTAACTTACAATTTGTGATATCCATCTTCAGGTAACAAAGAAGAGGTTTTTGCATAGGATTGTGACAGGAGACGATACATGGGTTTGATATAAAAACCCAAAACGCAAAGCATCTTGGGCAAAGTCTGGTGAACCGTGTTCATCAACGCTCAAACAGAATATTAGTGGGTCTAAAGTGATGATGTGCATTTGGTAGGATCAAAAAGGTTTGATTTAAGCTACTGTTTAAGCTACCAGAAACAATGGGTGATGAACGTTATGGATCCCAATTAGTTCATTTGAAGCGATCTCCGAAAGAGAAAATGTCAGAATGGGCGGAAAGACATGACAAGATAATTTCAATACACGATAACGCCAGACCACATGTTCATTTTATTGTAAATAATTAAAAGATACAAACTGGGAAGTCTTACATCACCATATTCACCAGATACTGCTCTTTTGGATTTCCATTTGGTCCGCTCGATTCAATCCGCTCTAATAGCTGGATTTCTCCAAAAAACCAATTTATTTTTCGTGGAATCCATTTGTTGCCTGAAAGATAGTCCAATCTCATATCTTTAAATGGAAAATATTTTGATTAAATGTTACTATATAAAACTTTTTAAAAATCTTTTTTATTAAAAAAGTATGTATTATACTAATACACTTAATCTAATTTCTATATTAATAGTAATCATGGTAAAGTATAACAACGTGTTGAAATATCAAAAATAGTGTATTATTTTTTGTTAAAATTATTAATAACACTGTATTTCAAATTTATAAATCAATCATATTTAATGTAAAATGAACCAATCACAAATTTTCGTTAATTAATATAAACAATTTATCAACATTTTTAACAGATATGTCTAAAATTAAATGTTGCTTTTTAAAAATCTGGAGGATTATTTCCTTTATGATTATTTTAATATTCCACTGCCATGGTCTAAATAATATTAAATTTTCGATATTTGAAGAAATTGAAATTGGTTCCATTATTGGATCTATTCAGGAACATTTGTCTTCTCAACTTATAATATATCAAAATCATTTAAATTATGTCAAAATGAAAACAGAATTATCAGACTTCTTTAACATCTCCAGAGATTCTGGTAATGTGATTGTCAACAAACGAATGGATAAAGAAACCATTTGTCCAAGACAAATGGAATGCCATATCAAATTCCCAGTTAATTGTTTTAATGATCATTATTTTTTGGAAATTTTAGAAATCATTATTGAGCTTAAGGATATCAACGATAATGACTGTTATTTTGTTCCTTTAGATCGGCAAACAATTTCATGGCCAGAGAATGCCGTTTTATATGAGACCAAAGAATTTATTAATCGTCCCGAAGATCTGGATACTCACCATACTGTTAAGCTATCTGAAATAAGACTGTTAAATTACTCAGAGTTGTTTAGTCTTGAAATTACTCTTAGTAATATAATTATTCGCCCATATATTCTTGAATTAATTCTCATAGGCGAGCTGGACTATGAAACTGAACAATCATATCATCTGATGATAGAAGCCAGAGATGAGGATCTATCTCACAGATGTTATTTGAAACTTGATGTAGAAGTCAAGGATATTAATGATAATAGCCCGGAATTTCAAACAAAATTATTTCAAATTGAATTATCTGAGAACTATGAACTTTTCAAACCATTCTTCCAGGTTAAAGCCCAGGATAAGGATTCCACGGGAAATGCCAGGATACTTTATGAGATTGACACTTATGCAAATAGCATTATAAAAGCGCAATTCGGAATGAATTCTACTGGTGAAATATTTTTAATGAAAACCTTAAATTATTATGAAAGCAAATTATTCAAAATCCCAATCATTGCCCGTAATATTAACATGCATTCAAGATTTGGAACCTGTGAACTTTTGGTGATTGTGATTGATATCAACAACCAAGTTCCAGAGATTACCATTTTATCTGCGACAACTGGTACCTCAAAAATAAGCATAAATGAAGAAGACACTCCAGGAAAGGATGTTGCTATTATAACGGTTACAGATAAAGATGCAGGGAATAATGCCAGAGTGAACTGTGAACTTATTAAGCAGTCTTTAAAAGATTCAATTGACCTACGACCATTAGTCTCAAAAGGTCAATATAAACTGGTGACAAAGGTAGGAGTGGATAGAGAGAAAATATCAAATATATCTATGACACTTCGGTGTTATGATTTCGGAAGGCCTAGACTGACAAGTGAAAAATTGTTAATTGTAAATATTTTGGATTTAAATGATAATGCTCCTTTATTTCCGGAGTCACATATTTCTATTTCCGTCAATGAAGATAATGACTTAAAAAGAAAAGATCAAAACTTCTTAATTTGGAAATTTAATGCTGTAGATAAAGACATTGGACTTAATGGTGAGATTAGATACTCCTTGAAAATTATAGACAATTTTCCCTCTGATCTGATCTCAATTGATAGTAAAAGCGGAGATTTATCATCAAATGGAAAATTGGACAGAGAAACAATACATTCAATATCATTCATTATACTTGCAACTGATCAAGGTAAAGAACCATTAAGCAGCTCCGTTTCGGTGAACTGTACTATTCTCGATATAAACGATAATTATCCTGAATTTTCCATAAACCACGGACAAATATATTTTATTCCCGAAAATCGTAATTCACATGAATTTGTAGATATGTTTTTCGCTAAAGATTTAGATCATGGAATAAATTCTGATCTGATTTTTTCCATTCAGAATTCAGAAAATAATTTCCACTTTCAAATATCTCCCAAAAACATATCCAATAAGGAAAAAGGTTTGCTGAAACGAGAGTTTTTTAATTATCAAATTGAAATCTTTTCAACCGTATCCTTTGATCGGGAATCCTTGATGATATTATTTGACAGTCAACCATACTATGAATTCTTCATCAAAGCCGAAGATTCGGGTATTCCACGGTTATCTAGAATTGTAAAAGTAAAAGTTGTTATTCTTGATGAAAATGATAATTGTCCCCATTTCACTTTCCCCAGTGAGAACAATTCCCGTCTTACTCTTTCTTTTAAACAAAAAATCAATTTTAGATTTGGCAAAGTAAGTTTTTCAATGTAACATATTGACTTATTACTTCATTTTATATGTTATCTTGTTAATTTTATCTATTATTTATATTAATTAATAGACAAAGTTAATTATTTCAATGAAAGCGTGTATAATTTACGAAAAGTTATCGAAAATTAATCATATTATTGATCAATACATAGGTAATGTTATCAGTAGAGAAGAAAAACCATTGAAAAACAGAAAATTCGTATTCAAAATAAAATTTGAAGAGTTCATTAATTGCAAAGAATCTGCCATAATCTCTTAAGATATAATCAGACAAACTTATTTTTCACGAAATTCCAAATCGATGAAAAGTTCAATATAAACGTGGTACGGCTAAAAAGTACTACGACTCTACCAGAAATAATAGATATATTTAAATACAATTTTGCATATAAAATAATAATATATAGATATGAAAAATATGATTTTTTAAATATTCTAATTTTGTTTCCACTAGATCTGATAAATATAAAAAAATTGATTGAAAATTTCCTACCAAGCAGGAAATTATTAATGAGCTAAAATTTATATACGGTGAAGAAGCCCAATGTAAGGCGACCATCTATAACTGGATCCGAGATTTTTCATCTGGCTGTATAAGTGTTTATGAAACATCCAAAAGTGAAAGACCTGTCATAATTATTGAAATTGTTAAAAATTGAAAGAAATTGTAAAAAAAGAACGAAAAATTACTCAAGCTCAGCTGTTTGAGAAGCTGACGTATAATAATGTTATAATAAAAAAATCCTTATCTCAGTCGGATGATCCATCACAGAGAGTATCAAAATATGAAAACCGCAAGAACCATGTCATTTCCTTAATTTGATGAACTGAAAAAAGAATTGTAAATTTTGAGCTTGCATCATTAAAAAGCATTAACTGCTTGAAAAAAAAATTAAAATATTTTTTGAAGAACATTTTCCATAATTAGTAATTTAAAGAGGTGCGGTGTTAGATCATGATATGTCGAACATCACAGGGGTAAAACTTATTGAAAAATACTGTATGGCCAGGTACTGTAGCTTGGATTTGATATTCCATGATGATATTCATTTCAGGCTATTTGCTGTTTCACTACCTGATTAACTCTGAGTGAAATTCTTTTTATCCTATATAATTATGAAATCTATATTAAAGTATCTTTTCTTAATTTTTCTGAAATATTTTTGTAAAAGGATAAGAAGACTTAAAGAAATGATCCATATAACTTATTATTTCAATTAAGTCATTAATAATTCAAGGGTATTCAGTTAATAGGTATCAGTTCAAAGGTATCAGTTAATATTTATTGAAAATATTAAAAACTGTTTTTATTCCATTAGTAATATTATAATAGTTATCAGAAGATTATGAATTTTAAGCTTATTCAAATATGAATTAGTTATATATTGGCTATTGTCCTCAAGATGCATCTGTCATCTTTGAGGTAGCTTCATAATTCATCTAGAATGCTTGAGATTTTGATAATAAAACTGAGATTTTGGTTTTATAAATTTCAAAATACTCGAAACGTCTTTCAATAAAGCACCTTGCATCAGTTAAAAAAGACAATTTGAAGTCGCCATAACTAAAGAATATGAAAGAGGTATAGGAAAATCCCATATAGTCATTTAATTTATTAGGTTAAGTAAAAATATGATTGTTTTTCCAATACAATATTTTTAGATGCTTCTTTTGGATTTATTAATTTTTATTCTAATATATTTTACCACGAAAAATAGATGAATATGGCCATATTACTCTATTATTTGTTGAAATTTCTTTGTAATTTAATTTAGTTAAAAACTAATAACTTTTGATTTAACATAGTATGAAGAGTTCGAATAGACTTGATCTTACATTGTCCTGATGAAATATTACCTTATTTCTATTGTCCAGGTCCAAGAGCACCTGACAGACTATTCTATTGTGCACAGTATTGTCTGGTTGCTCGGTAGAAATTTATTATAAATTATTTCCTCTAACAAATAACAATACTTCCTACTGGTGCATTCCAGATATCATTTTAAACAGTTTTAATTTTGCTTCTATTCAAGTAAAGAAATCGTTCAAATACTCTTTTCCAATAATACACTTGGAATAGTAAAAATATCAAGTTTATAAATCCAAGTGATTTAAAAGCCTTCCAACTAATATAACTAAAAATTTTCCATGGTTTTAAATGAAGTTTATTTTTAACCAGTGCATTGATTTTGTTTATTTAAAATAAAAAAGGTCAGAAGGAGTTTTAAAGACTGATTTCATCAACATAAAATATCCTTACTCTAAATTTTCTTTAAATGTATCTTTAGCATGAATACTGAATATTTTTAGTCGTTCATGTACTTTTTCTTTCCTATTTTAAATTAATAAAGCATAATAACTCGAAAAATTATATCTTTGTCCATCATTTTTAAAATTCAAAAAATATTAAAACAAATGAAGTAGTTTATTAAACTTGTTAAACTTAGTTTTTGCACAAATTTTATAGTTGTCATAGTTATGAAATATAATATTAAAAATCGGGAAAATATTATGCAGTAATACCTTGTAGATTATCACTTAACTGACAAAATAATGTTTCTATTATAGGAAGTATTAATAAAGATCATAATTTTTCTTAAATTCTAATAATAATTTTTATTAGTTTTATTATTATTATTATTATTTATTATTATTATTATTATTATTATTATTATTATTATTATTATTATTAT
>JBBMKC010226525.1:0-11839 GCA_037834085.1 Bipalium vagum | reverse complement strand
CTGTATATCCATTAAATTCATAAATTTATTTATTGTTTTAGTTTTTATTTGATTAAACAAAATTTTACGCTTTTCCACTGGGTACCCTGTATATAAAAATTAAAATTGTTTTTATCAAATCGAAGAACTAATGAAATTTATATGACAACACAGACCCTGACATAAATTTTAATGATATCATCTAAAACAGATCAGAGTATAAATAAAATCTGGTAAAATACTATCTATGAAAATGGATAAATTAATAAATTTTCTATTTGAAGATCAGGCCATTGCAAAATAAATGCATTTTGTATAAGATCTACTTTTACCATCTAGTTTTGATCATTTAGTGAATTTATTATTATTTTTACTATATATCTTTATGTCGGTCTAAAATGGATTCTTAGAGAGTATTTGTTGATATTTTACAATGACCACAGAAGAGCAGCTAATGTCTCTGAGTTGGGGTTATTTTTTAAAGAAAATGTTCTGATAATAAATTCAAGGCTCTGATTCTAAATCGAAAAGTCAACCGGGCGAGTGATTGGTGGGCCATTCACTGGGATACATAAAATCAATATTCTTAGATTTTAGTCAGTCTATATTCTTTTGTGCTCTATAAGCCGATGCTGAGTCCTATACGATCATCAAATCTCTTTCTAAGTACGGTTGCCTTACTGATAAAAAAAACAAATGTGTTTTGAAATCAAAGATTATGTCGAAAGTCAACGCTGAATTATACTGCCAACAATTGCATTGACCAGAATTGAATAATTCAATGTTTCTACATGATAACGTGCGACCGCATATTCCTAGCAGTAATTCTGGAAAACTTTTGCATTTGGAGTGAGAAGTTATCCCGCAGATGATCTTCGAGCCTTTTAGGAATTATTGAATTTATAAATATTCACAAGTAAATACGATTTGAAAGTTGTAGTTGCAGACATTTTTGCAATAATATAATCATCTCTTATAAGTCATCAATGAGCTTTCCGTCGTTGGAAGTATGTACTCAAGCACAATGTTAATTATATCAATAATTTATATATGATTTTCTCTAACCATTGGTTCATTGTGTTTTCTTTATTTGACATTGTGTTATGTTATCAATGAAAATTGTGCAATTACTTTATTTTCGACCAAATATTTTGAAATAAAAATAAAGAATTTTATAAAAAATGATGATCTCCAGTCCTGAATTAGAAACTAAAGTTATTCATATTGCTTTCTCCAAAGATAATTTAAGAATTATCGAGTTTTGAGGGGAAATACTCCAATGTTAACTAGATGTTTTCTCTCAAATTCGAAATAATCACCCAACTTCATGGTAGTACTAAACAATATTTAATATTGGACCACCCAAAAAACAAAAAGATAAATTAAAAAAAATTAAAAATCAAGGATCTATTTAGTGAAGATAATTTTGCAAATTCGTCAGAGAATTTATTTATAGAGATATTAAATTTTATTTGGATCTCTATGGTAAGGATTTTAAAAAGGTCCCGTGCAAACAAATCATCTTCTGGACATCCGTATAGATCTGCCATTTTTTCTTTTGGTGAGTTTTTTCTTTATTATTTATTTATTGACTTTACATATTTCTGGGACTCGTATTTAAATTTAAATTATATCTTTATTCCTTTTATTTACATTCTTTTACAGTCTTGTTGAATGATTCTTGATCCTTCTGGTCTTATGACACTCGGATATTAGATTTAACTATATTTACACGATGACAGATAGCAATTACACTCAAATTATAAGAAACCTAGTTTTCTCTTTTTGAATTTTTCGTAATTCATCTAGCCATCTGGAAATTGTTGATCTGTGTGTTTAGTGTCATAGATACTGTTTTCGTTTTTAGCGCGGTCGTCATTCAACAAACCTTTCAGTTCACAAACTGCAAACTTGTTGGGCTGACTGCCTTTTTTTAAAGTTGAATTTTAAGTTGTCTGATTTAAATCTATTAGGCTAAGATTTGCAATTTGACATCGATAGAACCGCAACAACATATATTTCCTCAAGGATTAGATGCTCTTCAGCTACTGATTTGCAAATATCGAATTAAAATAGTACATTTCTGAAAAGTAATTTTAACCTATTCATTTATTGCGCCTTCTAACAGCGTTTATTTAAACAAATATAATTTTTAAACACATTAGATATTCAGATATTTAAAATAAATTGTTATTTAGATTTTATCACAAATTTATCTAACCTTATTTCTTAGGTTATTAACGTACCCTCTTAATATTAGAAAAAAATTCATTCTTTGATATTATTTCATATTGTTAAAAAGTAATGATGTATATAAAATTTTTGACTAAAACATTACACTTCACATGCTAAATAACCGACGATGTGAAAAAGTGGTTGTTAACAATGGCTATTACTTTGAGTGATGAATATTTTACGGTTTATATTTAAACCAAGATACAAATTGTGAAAAAGGTTCGCTTTCACTGCACATTTTATCAATCATAAGAAATAAAATAAAACTGCTATGTCTGTTTAACTTTTTTAAAGTTTAAAATTGTCAATGAAGTATAAACGATAATTATGTTTTATTTGTCTGTTTTCAATATCATCTCAAGTCTTCATCATTATTTATTTATCTTAATTATTCTTATCTTCAGATATTCCCAAGAAAATATCAAGTGATGAGAGAGACTGGTGATTTAGCAATCTAATTAAAAGATACATCTCTCCAAATCCCTCTTCCGTACAGCTTAGTGTTCAAAAAATCTTCTTAACAAAAATAATGAGCAGGATCTGTTTCCCTTAATAATTTTGAGATAGTCCTGTAACAGATTTGTGAAAAAGAAAATAAAAAAATAGTGACATGGAGTAACTTATAGAGTATAATAACATTTTTAAAATTTTTATTATGGGGAGCCATAATATGTCTCGTTTTTTAAGACTAATATCAGGTTAAACCTGAACAAATGATGGTTTACAAAAGAGTTGTTTCATTAGTGCAACGAGCAGTCATTATTGAGCTATACTACTTTTCATTATTATACTTACTCTATACCATTAAAAATCCGATTTGTTAAAATTAATTATAATAAAAAAGACAAATAATATTAACAAAGTTTATTATAACGAATGTGGTTACATTAACATTTAAACCTTTCTACTTTATTATTTCCGTTACTATCCGAGATTTACTTTCAAAAATAGAATTCCGCGTTTCAGGTTTAGTTGACCAGAAATTCTCTTCTAATGAAAACCACAATTCGTCAACAATTTTAAATTTATTCCTATGAGCTCGTTTATTGAGAAACGTGAAAAAACCGATGTCGTTTGCATTTAAATTTGAAGACTGTGTTGGTTGGTTAATAGAGATTATGTTAGGAACAAGACTATCTCCAAAGTCATTGAGGTGTTCAATGTGTGAGCAACCATTGTCCATTTCGATAGTCACATTCTGATACGACTGCATTTTGTTACAAATCATAGGAATAACTTCAATGGTCATTAAGTCATAAAAACTATTTTTGTTATTTCGCAATCAATTTTGTATGAGTCAACCTTATGATGATTTTTCGAAGAACACGGAGTCTCGACATTTTTCTGAATCCTCTAGATACTTTCATTCATTTTCAACATGAGGCTTTGCAACAGCTGTGAGAATCATGATCTTTGGTGGATTACCTTTACTGAGCAGTGGATGTTTTCTTCGCAGACTGCTGTCATGACATCGTTCCCACTGGAGGTGATACAACTCAAACCATTTTTCATCTATGTCAACATAACCTTTCCATTGATGATGACAATTCTGTCGACACCATTTTAGTCTCTTCAATTTCTGGTCATCACTTAACAGAGGAAATGTTTTTTCTAAAAATAAGTCTGATTCCTTCTTCTTTAATAATTCTTTGAATACTTGTATGTGGAATCTCAGTCTCCTCAGAAATACACATAATACTTTCTTCCTGAACCACTCTTTCTTTTCAGAGTACCTGTTTCGAAAAATTTCTTTCGTAAGTCGTGTGCGTAATCTTTGTTAACATTGAATGCATGACACAGACTTTCAATTCTTTTTTTACTGTGTCTGTACTTAGCCAATTTTCATGAGAATCGTCTCATAGTGGATTAACATTAATATTTTCTTATCATTAGATAGCACCATCTATAATAATCAATATTACATCAATTAAACAAACTAGACTTACAAATTCTTTTCTATAATAAATAAATTGGGTTTTTTATGGTATTGAGTAAGTATTATATAACTTTAGATCTCATAAAAATCAATAGAGTTATCAAAATTATAATTTAAATACAGTGAAACCCAACTAACATAAGTAAAATAGCCAGTAACAGGAAGGACTGATATTAGTATTATTATTATATTATTTATATTATATTATATGTAGAATATTTTTTTAAATTTATTTATATATATTATAATATTATAAGTATATGTATTATATTATTATATATTATTTTTATATTGTAATAATATAATATAATATTAAATTTATAAAATTAATTAAAAATTTTATTTTATTATTTCAGATTTTACTTATTATGCTCTTAAACTAGTAAAATATCAAATATTAAAACAAATGTTTTAGTCAAATAAATGAAAAGGATTACTGAATTCTTAGGCGTTTATTATTTCTCTGTACTTTTTCTATAATTTTTCTTAATTCAAATATTCATCTTCATTTCGTACGTAATGATGGTGAAATTATTTCCTTGTTCAAATAGAATTAATTATCCCGTGGTATATATAATTATATGTATTGCTTTCATAATTATTGCTATGTACATTTGATTTGTATTGAAAATATTGTTTTAATTAAATGCAATAATAAGTAAACGGGAATTTATTATTTTCTTAATGAATGAAAATTATTTATAATCGTGTCATAAAGAAAACATTGCAATATAATAATACACTTAAATGATACTTTTAAAGATGCTTTTTATGGAAAGATAAATAATAGTGAAAATATTTTAAAATATTTGATTTTTTTGTTTTAGTATTTGACATATCATAATTGAAAATCAATAAATTTATTAAGTTCACAATTATTAATTAAGAAATGTTTGGTTTGGTTTATAGTTCAATCCCCTGAGTGCTTTGAACTTTATTAATAGTCCTGAAATTTTTCTTTTTGTAAGAAAAAGACAGTTCCTTATAATAAAAGTACCATCTTCAATGATGGTATAAGGAAAAACAGAGTTTATCACGAAAATCTCTATTATTATTTATTATAATTTATAATAATAATAATAATAATAATAATAATAATAATAATAATAATAATAATAATAATTATTATTATTATAATTATTATTATTATTATTATTATTATTAAATAAGTTTTTTTAAAACAATGGAATTGTCAATATAATTAACAAGAATAATCAAAACACAATAGCACAATGTAAAAGTAATTTTTTTCTGTCATATGTAATAGAATTATAATAAATAAATTACATTATTAATTCTTATTCAAGGAGTTTTAAATTTTGAATGAATTTATTATTTTATCCTTTCTAAATTCTAATTAAACTATCTAAAGAACAAAATATTATTTTATAATTTAATTGATCCTTAATTCAATTTTTTAATGATAATGACATTAACAAATAATTTTGTCAATAACATAATTTAATATATTTATTTAAATAGGGTAGTACAGTTGAGCTGCCATGGTGTAGCCATCCGGTTACAGAAAATATTGTATGGTATAAAAGTGAATCTCAATCAACTGAAAAACGTGAAAAAATCAATTTTTATGGAACAAAATTCAGTTTGGTCTCAGAAAGGTTTAAAAATTTGAAAATACGCAATATTGATATCACGGAAGAAGGATCTTATTTTCCTGTCGTTCCTAGTAAACCATCAAATTACATAAGACCATTCAATGTCAGAGTGACAGGTTGAAAATCAAAATTTGTTGATTTTTATAAAGTCATTTATCTCTAGTCCAAATTGACATTCAAATAGAACCAATTCGGGTTTTAGCAAGAAATGGTGACCCAGTAAAGCTTCGGTGCTCAGTTACCGCATATCCAATACCAAAAATAAAATGGTTTCATAATAGCGAAGAATTGAAACCAACCAAGGTATATGAAAACAGCAGCACATTGAGATATACGATATTGGAATTTTACGCGACGCTCGAAACTGCTGGGGCTTATCAGTGTGTTGTGGAATTACGAGATTCAACCGATAACCGACTATTGGACAATAGTCAAAAGTCTGCGTCAGTTGTCATTGGATGTAAGACTGGTGCGATTCATTGATCTAGCAACTCTTACCATATTTTATTTTTAAGCTATGATTCCTACAGTTCTTTCTCAGACACCGCAAATTGTCCAAGGAGAACCTTATTCAACAACTTCAATACTTAGTGACAATAGTATAGTCAATATTAAATGTGTCTTTAACAGTTTTCCTGAAGCAACTATTGTTTGGTATCTTGATGATGAACCAATTCCCATTATCGAAGCCATTGTATTAATGAGAAACAAGACCAACATATTTACAGTGGAACACAGCCTTCAAATAAATATGGATAAAGTAAAGTTTGATTTCTTTCATAAAAGTACTTTTTAATGATATGGAGACAAAAAAATATAATTTTTCAAAGGAACCTCGGAAGATTACGGACATTTAATTTAAAAATATTTTTATTAATCATACAATTTTATAATTAAATGTTATTTAATACATAGAATATCTGGGATGTAAGTGGCTCTTACATCCTAAAGGTTATTAAGTTTAAAATAAGCGAATGTGCATTTGTTAGTTAACAACATATAACTATTATTGTTAGGATTCCTAAATCCATTTTCTGAGACTGAATAATATTTTATAACGCTATAGAGATATGGATAAACGATGGAAAACGTCAATGAACACCGGTCGCCTGCAGCCAATGTGCTAAACATTATGGTTGGTAACAAGTTTCGGTGTTTCTAAAATAAAAATTGTTAAATATTGTTTAAATAAAAAACCTTTTTAAGAAGACCTTTTTTACCAATCTCTTAATGATGTAAAAGAGAGATTAAAAGGAGATTTCTAAAATTTATAGTTAAATCTGTATTTTAGAAATCACACAAGTTCAACTAGAGAGATTGCTGCTTTATCGGAAAAGTTGAATGGTCATCAATCAAAATGAGGAAATTTTATTTTAATAAATTTGATTTTGAATTCTAAAAATTATCTTTTTAATTTCAAACAAACCAAACAAATTTTCCTTAACGTGATATTTTGATGAAATTTTGATGATCATTTTAAACAAAATATTTTTATTGTGTTAAATAAAAATAGATTAATTAAGCTTGGCGAAAATGTTCACAATTTAGTGAAAATTTTATTAATCTTTGGTTGTTGTGTGATAATTTAACATTAAAAATAATCTTTAATTTTTAGAATGTTGAGAGTCATCAAATGCATTTTTATACTCTTTTTTGACCTATTTTAAATATCATTTGCAAAAGTTTTCTTAAATAGAGAACAATGGAATAATCAAGGTAGATTAGTTATATCATTAAATGTCTTTAGTTTAAATTTGATTCACTAAGTTAAATGGTTATCCCAAGAGATTAATTTTCATCTTAATTTTGTTTTGGTAATGTTCCAAAGTAAAAATAATTTAAATCGCTAATTATGAAAAATGTATAATTGAGATAATATATAAACAATCATATAATATAAATAAATAGTATTATTATAATTATCGTATGTATACTGGTGGCCAAAAAAATAGTACACTTTTATTATGAAATTTGAAGAATTTCAAAAAAATATTTTTGAGGATTCATAACAGTCGCAGAATATTTTATGGACTGACGAATCCAGGTTTTCTCTAGATTCCCATGATGGCCGAATTCGAGTTAGAAGAATGAAAAATGAGTGTTATGCTGATTGATGTATCATAAAGCACGACCGTTATGGAGTAGGAACTTTAATGGTATGGGCCGATATGTGGTGGAATAATCGTACAGATATCGTTGTTGTTTCAGGTACAATGACAGGCAAACGATATTCAAATGAAATTATTCTGCCACACGTATTACCAATTGTGAAAGGGAATAATTTGATCTTCCAACAAGGTAATACCAGGCCTCTCAAGGCAAAATGTATGTCAGAACTGGATTTCAATTCAGGTTCTGCCGTGGCCAGGAAGATCATTAGATTTGTCACCAATAGAACGCTATTTAAGAGATGATTATGAGTTACCAGCCATTAATTTAAACCAGGTTTCAGAGAGAATAAAACATGTATGGAATTCTATTCCATAACAGTCAATTCAACGAGTAATCTCAAGCATGCCTGAAAGGCTTAGTGAATGTATTAAGAAAGGTGGTTGTCAGACATCATACTAATTAATTCATGAGAACCACAAAAAGGTCCTCTTTACGGCCACAAACATTGATTGTTAATTTATTCAATTAAATTCGTAAATATTGGTTGAAAATGTATTAATTGAAAGTTTAAAAAAAATTCATGAAAATATATATTCACTAGTGTATATATATTTCTTTGTTTGAATTTTATGGATAATTTAATAAATCAAACTTAAGTAAGTTAAATAAAAATTATTTCTTTATATATGAACATGTATCATAATAATAAATGTTTAGAAAAATTTTGTTGTCAATTGATTAAAAGCGTATACTTAAAAAAATAAATTGATCGTTCACAAGATAAATATATAATTTCTTTTAGAAAAGCTTTTTAATTTTTAGAATAACTAATTTTCTGATTATGAATAATAATTTTTCAGATTATAAATTCCATATTGTTTATATTTCCAAAAAATGTTGAATCTAAATTACATTATTGTAAAAATTATTTTATTTAATTAAAATAATATGACAAATATATAATTTTCCAAGAATTTGATTAATAAATAATAATTTTAAATTATTTCAATTTAATTAATATATTTTGTTGAACAATCAATATTTTCCGAAAATGTTTATTGTGAACATTTTGCTATAGAATGTATTAAAAATAATAATAAATCTTTATAAAACCTTCAAATCACATTATTGCTTACATTATGTATTGATATTCAGAAAAAACATGAATTATTTTTTTGTTTCAAAATAAAGTTATGGTTTCATTACAGTCTCCGTCAATCGCAGAAAGATGGAAATTTGGAGGTGAATATCGGGCTGAGGCTTCAAATATTTATGGAAAAGCACAATGTGTAACCCTGGTATATGTGACCGGAGTGTTTCGTATAAGAGATCCAAGGCCAACGAATTTTTTACACGGTCATTTGATGAGATTAAAATGTTATGTAATATCAGATTCACGTCCAGAGGTATGACAGCTTAATTTAGGGAATAACAAATTTATTATTTGAATGTTCAGATAACATGGTCGTTGATAAGGAACGGAAAAAATATACGGTTACCAGATAGTCATTCTCAAAGCGTTAGTAGTGATAAAAGAGAATTTATTATCAAAAAACTGGATAAGGATTTACATGAGGGCATTTACACTTGTGAATCTAATTTAAATAAACTAAAAATTTCCCATACTTTTAATATTACAATTGCAAGTAAGCATTTCTATTATTTTTGTGGCAGTAATTGCTTATATAATTAATATTCTAACCGAATTGTTGGTCTAATTTACTAATTGCACTTTTATATAAATTGATTTTCAATTTATTCAAGATCATTGGATTTACGATTCTCTTTCATAAACATTATTTCTTGTATATTTTAAATAATAGCAACTCAATTATTTATATATATTTTATCCATTCATTACTCTCAGGATGATATGAAATATTTATTATCATGATTTTTGATTTCAGTTTGAATCTATTTCATTTTCATATTAATTTATTGTTTTTTCTGTCAATAACTACGAAAAAGACAATAATACTTTACTAAAAATATGAGAAAATCCAAAATTTAATTTATCAGATGAGGGTATTGAGATTATTATTATTATTATTATATTTATTGATAATATGAATAAAAGAAAATTGTACACAGTATATCATTCAAAGTCTTCTGATAATAATAATAATCAGAATTTGTTGAAGATAATCAAGATACAATTATATTATTAATGGAAAATTAAATTAAATAACTAAAATCTCATTCTTCAGGAAAAATATTTTATTGTTTAATATTTTGCTTGAAATTTCCGTAATTTTGTAAATGATAAAAGAATTTAAGAAATATTCTTAAAACATGTATTCTATAAAAGAAATTCTAAAAATATTGATATTTGTATGACTACAAAACAACTTTCACTTTAGTCATTTCAGTTAATTTTGTGCTCTGAAAAAATTGTTTAACTTTGCACTTTTAGCTTATTTATAGGCAATTGGGACTTCAAAACATACCATTATTATTTTTTTTAAAAAAAATTTATGACCTGTAGAATTTTAAAAATCTTTTTTTTATCATTTGATTAAATTGCATTTTTATTTCTTCAAAAATAAATTTATTATGAAGAAGTTTTGTGGAGAATGCCACTGTTTCTAAAGAATAATAAAAAGTCATCGCAGCTGTTTACTTTATTTATAAGCACTTTATTTCAGTTCCAGCTTAAACCTGTCATACATATAATACATGTTCAAATCTTTGATAAACAAATGTGCTATCGGCACCAACAATCTCTGAAATTATTCTACAAATTAAGGCATCTGATGAAGATTTTTGGCGGTTTCATTGAAAATATTATAATGATTTTCGCAAATATATCGTCATTACATATTGTCAAGCTGTGGACCCATTCAACAAAGGCTTTTTCATTCGTAATTTAGGGCTATTCATGTAAACACACAGACAAACCAGCAGAATCACTGTAAAACGTATAATAAATACTGATATTATTAATAACGTGTACACACACACTGACCGATCATGTGACAATCTGTCATCAATTCATTGCATTTATTTATTGTACCTAACAAGTGTGTCAGCAATGAATTCTATTTTGACTAACATTCATCATGCCAATAAGGATTACGCATGTCAAAATATCAGTAGTAGTAGTAGCAGTAGCGGTGTACTTAACATTCTTGGTTAGCTGAAGCTTATAATTTTGGAATAGTTTTTTGGACATCTTGATTTCCTAATTCTCATCTCTATGCAATTTCTGCAAAAGGGCATGAATTATCATTGAATACGAAATAATAGTTACAATAACACGAATACTGAACTTGTTTTGGATTTGCGCACGAAATTGTTTGTTCTTAAAAAATATTTTTGATTAAAATAGAAATGAACAATTAAATTAATTTAAGATAAACAAAATATGAAAATATAATTTCATTATTTCGAAAACAGTTTAAAATTGTAAATTAAATCAAAAGATCCAATATCGAGAAACATTTTGTTTCAGTCAATGCTCTGTATCTGCTTGGTATTTATGTAAAGGTTTGGAACCGTTAAAGGTGATGTTAAATGTAAATGATTCTATTGATGGAAGATCTAATCGAGAAAAAATTATATTGAATGATAAACCAGATATGGTTGTTTTACAGAACGATAATACTATTCCATTCAATACGGCCGTTGAGAATTAACTGTGACACTGACTAAGGGATGAATATAGGTTGAATCGATAATTACAATCACCATTTTCTGGAATTGTCAGTGTAACAATTAACTTGATTTTTGGTTTTCTGTTAAAACAGCTCACCTTGCTGCCCGAAAACTTCAAATATACTTGTAATACACTTCACTTCATAAAACAAGTTTAATATTTATTAACAACGAATGGAATTATATTTATATTCTTAAGACTTAATAAATTTTTCCAGTATAATTATTTCTGTTAGTTACTGCCACGTTATCGACAGTTTCAGTATTCAAAAACTCGAGATTGTTTAACATTTTTATTTCAAGAAAA
>JBBMKC010226514.1:0-11839 GCA_037834085.1 Bipalium vagum | reverse complement strand
ATAATATTACCCAAATTACCATATTATTCATGTATTTTAAAATTAAATTTTAAAAATGTTAGTTAATTGATTTAAATAGTTATTTAAAACAAAAGTTTTTTAGGCACCTCAATTATATAAAAAAAATCTTTAAAATAATAAAATATTCGATAATAATAATTTTAAAATAATAATAATTTTAAAATAATAATAATTTTCTCATTTTTGCCTAATTAAGCAAATGAATTTCCAACCTAAAGTGGCCTAAGAATAAGAGTTTGTTTCCTACCTGCTATCAAGAGCTAAGTGATTAGCTGCTTCAATAGTTAAATTGAAGTCATTCTGCTGACTTTGGTCGTTTGCTTGCAGATTATCATTATATTGTGTAATAGTTTGATTTTATTCTATTTTCTGTATTATTATAATAGTATTGTATAAGTAACGGATAATCAGGAGTTGATAGAAAAGATTTACATAAAGATATTAACAATATTTAGGTAAAATTTTAAATTAATAAAAGTAAAATTATTATTATTATTATTCCTTTTTAATGATAATAACAATAATTAATTACCGATAACAAATAAAAGTTTTCATTTTGCAAAGTTGGTGGAATATATATTTTTCACGAATCCACTGGATAACCGGAATCATATTACAGTGAGACAGACATATTTCAGACATATCATTTTCTGAGGAACGCAAGGTGTTCTGAATGACTGTAGTAACCGAAGAAGCCGATATAGTCCAAAATATCCTGTATTCTTTTGCTTCTTCTGATGTTACTACCTAATTTTATAGTTACAAATTTTAATTATAATTACTCGTAAATTAGTTAAAAATACAAAAATATTAAAACAATCTTTGTAATATGAAGAATAATGTTATTCTTAATTCTTACTTTTAAATCATAAGGATTATATTTCAGTTTTCCTTGAAAGTAGCTTCTGGGAAGGCAATAGTAAAATCTTCCATCGTCAATTTTCGGTGATACCAACAATTTTGAAATATCATTCTTAGCTTTACAACTTTCTTTTTTCACTAAATTCAATTTTAAAGAACAAAAGTAAATAGATTTTAGTTTTGTAAAATAATAATATCCGTCAAAAAAGATAAGATTCTTTCTCAGTTTATCTAAATTGTATAAACCTGAAAAAGAATTTATTGAGTTTTTAAGTTTTTTACAAAGTTTTGGACACAAAAGTATAATAATGATTGGTTATTAAATACTTTTATTATTATTATTATTATTATTATTATTATTATTATTATTATTATTATTATTATTATTATTATTATTTTCATAAATAATATTTTTCATTTTCATAATTAATAATTAATATAACAATTTACTGTAGTACCTCGGGAAATTTTAATTTTAGAATCATAAATAAAAAAGTGAAAAATATAACAAAATTTAATAATAAATTAATTTTAAGAAATTAATTAATAATTGATAACTTAAATAAAAATATTAAAAAAAACAAAAAATTGAGAATTTCATATTGACATAATTTAATTTTTTATCAACTTAATTCTTACAATAAGTAACATAGACCTGAAACCTTTCTCTGACCATTCATTGAAACATAAAAAATTACATTTATACACATACAATTGGTTAAATTATAAGAAATATTTTCTTTCGTTTTTGTCAATAATTTCTTCATTAAAATTCTGATACATTTATTTTTTTCAGTATTAACAGCTCTTATGTCATTTTTTGAAGTATTCGAAAATATATTCTGTGCATCAGTCCGAAACAAAAATTTTATTTTAAATTTGTAAATTATACAAAATTATTTAATGTATACCTTTAATTGAGGCTATTAAATCATCAGGATCCCATTCTAGTCGCTTATATAGCAGACAGATATTTTCAATAATTGAATTTTCTAAAATAAATCGTTTAAATTATTTTTGATTAATTGATTAATTAATCAGATTGGAAAAATAAATAATAGAAAGTTAAAACAAATCAAATTCATTTGACCACACCCTTTTAGACATCCATGCAACTTGAGATTTTTAAGCAAAACATTTACAACAGTTTTTCATAATTATCAAATATTATGTTCAGAAGCTTAAACAGGTTCTGGTGTATAAACTTCTACAGATCATAATAATTATAATAAAATTAATTAATTGAGATTTAATAAGATAAGGTCCTCTTAACCAATTAATAATAACAATAATATAAATAATAACAATATACTTAAGTATAATTTAATAATAATAATAATTTAATAAAATAATATATAATAATAACTTTTAAAAAGTATTGTGATTTTAATTCATTCATTACATACAATTACTTTAAGTATTATTTTATCAAAAAACAAAATTATTGACAAATTGAAACCATCAGAACAGCTCCATTAATATCTTTAATTCATATATCAAGTTCGGTAAGTTACCAAACCTTATTATGCCAAAAACCAATCATTTGATAAACAATTTTTCTAACCATTGATAAATTGTTGATTTCTAAAGCTTTAGCTCACAAAAGGATCACGATTTAGGTAAGATCAAGTTCAACCTCAACACACACCCTACCATTGTGATTTGATTTAAACAAAAATTCTAATTATAAAAATTTTTCATAAAACTGAATTTTCAAAGATATAAAAATTTTGAAAATGAAATAATTTTAAATTGTAAAAAAATAATGAAGTCACCTTCATTTTGGAGTGGAAAAAATGTAAAAAGTTTTGATGTGCTCAAATTTGGCATAGGTAAAGTTTCTGTAGTCTAAAAAAATTAAGAAGCAAAATTATTTAGAAATTATTACATCTTCGAAATTGGAAATTGTATAGAGTGGAACATTTGAGTCTACAAGTTCAATTCAATAAATTTTAGTTTTAACATTTCAAAATAATGATTACATCGACAATCCTGTTTCATTTTGACTTTTAAAATTGGAAGTGGTTCAATTATTCTTTAGAAAAATATATTAACAAATATTTTCATTTATTCATAGTTTTACTTTTCCTCATTCCGAGGTTTATTGAAATGTGACAAGCTATCTAAAATCAATTGTTGAGAACTTTGATTTTCTATATCTTTAATCATTTTTTTGCGTAATATTGCTTCCATTTTCGAAACAATAACTGAATATTATTTATTACATAATAATGTGAAATCAAAAAGCGTAATAAGTTATTGTTACTGACAATAATTATTTAAACAACATGGACAAAATAAATCTATCAATAAAAATTAGACATTGAATAATTTTTGAGGAAATTTTTTAAAATGCATATGTATGAAATTTCTTGAAGAAATATGAAGTGAAGATAAAGTCATGAAATTCATGAGGCAAACAGAATTCATTAAATTTCTTATATTAAAGATGGAAACAAAAAAATTTTCAAATTTCAAAATCATTCTTAATAGTTTTAAGGAAATCCACTATCTTGTATAATATTCCGATACCAATAGAAATTTTGAACTATATAACAAATTTTTAACTATATTTTTTCCTTTCTGGACAGCTTTGGTTGTTATTTCGGAATCATTTTCATGTTCAATATGTCGCTTATCGGTTTCATCGATATTTGCTACTTATGTGGTCAATTATTTAATATATAAAAACCAATTTTTCTTAATCTTTATTTTTAACGCAATAAGTTATGTTCTGTACTTTACATTTACTTCGATAAACACTGCTTTTACCATGTCTGTTAACCGCGTACTTGATAAAACTGTTTGTATTATTTTGTTCTTGAATTATTTTTAGTAGCAGTGGAGGTCTAAAATGGAGTAATAGAGTTTGAAAAAGATAATAAGATAAAATTTTTACTTATAATGAATCAGGAGTGTCCCCCAGGCCTAAATTAGATAGTGCATTAACGAGATTTTATGACCCGTAAAATAAAGAAAAATAAAAGATTAAATAATGTTAGAAAATAAAATTAATTAATTAACAGTTATAAACAGAAATATAATAATATTTTCATCAACTTCATAAAAAAATAACGTAATATATAATTGTAAAAATGATATCTATAATAAAAATAAGCATGACGTCTAGAATAAAAATAGGCATGATGTCGATAAGAATAAATAGGTTTAGAAAATAGTATAAATAGGTAACTGAAAATCGTAATTTAGCCTTTTCAATAATTGAGACTTTATTTATCATAATTAATAAGTTTGAAGAAAAAATCTATTAAGCGAAAATAAAATTTTAATAGTTTATTAGAAATAAAGCAAAAATCGAGTTGATCACAAATCAAAAAATTTGTGAATAATCATTTTAACAAATTTTAATTAATTCCGCTTTTATTTATTAACTTCAGATATTTCTTTTTATTTTAATTTCTAACATTCACGGCCTTGTTAATTAGTTATCAGATTCGCTTTTTTATCTTCAGGGCCTCTGCCTTTTACCTAGTACTGATTGAGTTCTTTCTGTTATTAAAAAAATTGTCATTTCGATCACAAACTTTTGACTTATTATATTTTATTATTAATATTTGTGCTTTTAAATTCTAAAGGTATATATAAGTACTTCCAGAGAAAATATTTTAAGAAGTTTTTATTCAAATACAACTTTTCTTTTATTAAAAATAAAGTCTAAACATTTACGATCATTTAACTTTCTATAATTAAAATGTTTTTAAAAATTTTCAAAATACATACCAGTATTATTCATCATTTGTGAAATCAATCTATATTTATTTGAAGATTTTCAGGAATATATTTTGATATAAGTCAATTATCTCTCATTTTCTGAAGGAGAAATATTAAAGTTAATATTTCTCCTTCTTTTAAAATGTAATTTTTTCGTTTTTCATAAGAAATTTAACTTATTTTTAGAAAAAAACACAAAAATAACACAAAAAATCATCTAAAAAATATTTCGCATGTGCGCACTCTCTGTTTTTGCTAGTACTAATCCAGTGTTGAGGTTAAAATTCAAGGAAAGTACTATGAATGCTTATTAGACACAGGAACTAAGATAAACTTGTGTAAGTGTTTGGTTCGACGCTTGGTTTTACGATAACAGAAGAACCCCTGATGTTGAAAATACGTATTCTGTCTCTTAGAGCGAAGCAGAATCGATTTGCCTAGATAACAAAAATTAGAATTAAGAGAATGCAATAAAAAGAAAGAATTGCAGAGTATTTGGTAGATATTAAAATTAAGAAGCTTAGCGGATTTGTAGAATTCACAATAGTGAAAGACATGGCCCCTGATCTTGTTGGAGGAATTGATATGCAACGACAGTTTGGTTATTGATTAAAGGAAAAAAGGAAGTCTAAAGGAGGAATCGGAGAATCTAAAACATAGACCCAAAGTTGGGCTGATGATTGGTGATTCTGAAAAAGCACAGAGAGCTTTAGACATTTTAATGACTGAATCAAACTATAAGCTTAAAAATGATTATTTATAAATTATTTATATAAGATACCTGTGATTTCGGACGCACTACGTTAATAGTACACAGTCGTCAACAATTTATCGTATAATTGCATTATCGGAAAAGGAAATTTAATGAAGCACACCGTTGATGCGTGTTTGGACGAAAAAGAAAAAGGATGTTAGACTTTGTTTAGATTTCAGGAAAATAAACGCGGTTAAAGAAGAGTTAACAATTTTTATGGGGCAAAATATTTCAATACTATAGACTTAAGAAACATATATTACCAGATAACATCTGGAAAAAAATCACACAAGACAGTGTTTCCACTAAATATGATGAATATTGTTTCATAAGAATGTCACTTGACATTGTAGCAGGTCCTGGAACGTTCTAGAAATTAATGATGAAAATATTAAATGGTCTAGAAAGAAAAATGGTATATATAAAAGACATTGAGATATGATCAGAAAGTCGTGAAATTATCATGTAATAAAAATTTTGAAGTTATTGGTCAAAATAGAATGGTTGAAATTAAAGCACATATGATTTTTAAAAGCATTAATAATATTTTTAATAAGTAATGAAACACTTCAAAAATTAAATTTTTTATTGTTTTCATTTTGGTAATTAAAATTTAATAATTTTAATAATTTAATATATATAATTAAATTCGAGTAATATTAATAATAATTCATAACAATTGTTTTGTTTAAAATTGATAACTTAATTTTTCAATTTAATTGTTGTGACTGTGTTGCTATCTTCATTTTTATTTTCATCTTAACTGTTATTAGTTCTTAAAATGAATATTAATATTGAAGATCAATTATTGAATGCTGCTAGAATAATTGAAGAACAAGTTGATAATGAAATTCAGACTTTAGAAAAATTAGATGATGATGAACTAGATAAATTGCGCCAACAACGTCTGGATGCAATGAAAAAAGCCCAAAAGGAGAAAATAGATTGGATTAACAATGGACATGGAAAATACAGTGAGATAGCAGATGAAAAGCAATTTTTTGAGGAAACAAAGAAAAGCGTCAATGTTGTTTGTCATTTTTATCGCGAATCCACATTCAGGTGTAAAATTGTAGATAAGCATTTATCTCTCATTGCACCTAAACACGTGGAATGTAAATTTATTAAGTTAAATGTGGAAAAAGCACCGTTTTTAACCGAAAGATTAAAAATCAGAGTTATTCCTAGCATCATGATAATTAAAAATGAAAAAACTAAAGATTTTATTGTTGGATTTGACGATCTCGGAGGTCATGATGAATTTAGCACTAAGATGTTGGAATGGAGAATAGCTCAAGCCGATGTATATTTTGTAATATATTAATTATTAATCAATTATAATTTAGGTTATTAATTATAATGGAGATTTGTTAACACCTCCAGACATCAAGGCTAAAAAAGGAATTCTCGGAGTCACACGCAAAAAGGCCATTCGTGGCCATGGAGACGATGATTCATCCGATGAAAATGATTGGTAGAAATATATCAGTTAAACAAAATTTTGTCTATTTTTAAGTATTAAATTTAAACTGGGTTTCTTTAAAATTTCTCACTTTCTAATAAATTATTTCGTTTTGCCAACTTCTTAGTCATTATAATATTGTGATAAAGTCAACCATTATCAAAAGTATTTAAAGCAAGAACTTGAGCTTACTAAAATAAAATAGAATGGACAAATGATTTTATTATAAAGTATCAACAATTTTTTATTTCTAAAAATACAATATATATATTGTTAAAAATATTAAGTTAAAAAATTAAAGTCAACGTAAATTTTTGTTTTTCTATTTTTATTAATTAGCTACATTTTTCAAGAAGGTAAAATTAATTTACCACAAGTTAATTCAGATTTGGATTTAAAAGTTATTTTGGAAATTTACCGTATTAGGAGTTGGTTAATTTTGGCTGATCACTGCGCCCTAGGTGTACGTCGATTAAAATATTACCAGTTATTATTGGATTTTCAAATGAATGTTTTAAATGTAGAAAGTAATGATTAATCCATTTATTGTTTACTTGAAAACTACTCTATTAGACTAAATTAAAATAAGATTTCCTGAGCTATTATCATTATGTGTTGCGTCACTAATCGAAGAAATTCTTAAAATTAAGTTAATATTGAGAAATTGTTAAAAAATGGTAATGTTCGGGCGTCAAATTAGGAAGTACCTTAGCCTTATTATCTATCAGTGATTGCCTAATCTTGTTCTGAAATTCATGTTTTGTAGACAGTCGATAAAAGATTTTATATTTTTGAATTAAATTTTAAAATATCTTTGCTGGGAATTTTTAAACCCCTTAAGAAAGGATAGTCAGGTACATGAGCATGTCTTTGGTGAAAAATTACTAAATATGACTGGAAACCTTTCTAGTCATTTTGAATTTTAATATTAGAATTCAGCAAACAAAATAGTGATCAAATGCAAAAATGTTGAGCAGCGATGCTTAAAAATAAATTTAATGAACACATTTGTTTTCGAATTTTACATGTTTACTTATTGTTAATAAGTAGTTGACATTCAACCATTAAAAATTGTCATTAATTTATAACTACCAAATTCTTTAATTCATGTTTTCCAGTTATACCATCATATTAAAGTTATTTGAAAAAATAGTGAAATAAAAGTTATTATCAATTTATAATTACTTTGTAGAGAATATTATAAAACCGCAACAATTCGATATTAATTTTCTAACCATAACAATTGTGCATTTTTAATATAATTCATTATTAAATTAATCAAAATTAGCAAATTAAATTTAAATAACTACAAAGTAATGATCGCTGCTATATAACAGTGAGTGATCTGTTAACTAAATTAGCATAAATATAGATCAAACAAAATGATCCATTATAAATAATTTGTTAAAAGAAGCAAAACAAAAAACGATAATAAGTTTGATAGAAGACAATATATTAAATATTCAATACAGAAGAGAACAATTCTTCTTTGTTCTCCAAGCAATATTGTAAATGCATTATGTGTACACAATTTAATAAGATCACATTTCTCGTGTTAGTTGAATCCACAGCTGAGAAATTTAAGCTTCTGTGGAAATTGGGTATTTAAATAAAAAGATCTCTAATTGCAACTATTATTATAAAAGAATAATGATAGGAGAAATATCAATTTCAAATCACAAATATTCTCATTAATTCTCCATTCTGCAACCAGTTTCTTTAGAAATATTTATCGATTTTCGGGTTTCCAATTTTTCTTACGTCTTACATATACACTAGAAATCCGGATAAATACTAATAATATTAAGATTTGTAATCAATTTTTGTAGGTTATGAAATATCCTCTACACGAAGTATTTGGTATGAAATTCTCCTTAGTTACATCATATAATTTTTGAAAATTAACAAAAAAATTGTTTTTAAAAATCTTTTAATGTTTTTAATTATTCTCTTTACCTGATTCTTGTATAGATAATTCTGTTATGCTTTATATTACTATGAAACTTTTCGTAACACTTAGGTCGTTAGTTTACTAACCCTTTCACTTATATCAATAACGTGTTCGAAAGTAATTGAATTAACAAAATTGTTGGTGCAAACCTACTCCGTAGCGTACCTGACCTTACTAAGGTTGCTATGGGCCTAACTATCGAGCTCGCGCCTCACTCTTCAAAAAAAACACAAAATCTCTCTAAGTAAAAATTTATTGAATGAGGGTGAGATCATTGTAAATAACCAAACAAACTCACTCAAAAACTCTTAATTATAAGGCTGTGCCAGGGAAAACCCTGGTCAGCAAAAGTAAAATTATCATAATCATACCTGATAATTTTCTGGGCGAAAAATAATGAATTTTCGCTGGCTTATATACTTTTCAGAATTGATTTTAGCATCTCTGATTGACCAGTTAAGCTGTCAATCCTGACGTACTTACTAAATTTAATTATTTCTAAAAATAGATTAAATTTCTAAAATTTTCTAAAAAATTTAATTTAGGAATTTTAGGATGACATGCTACTGATTAAAAATCAGTAGTTGCTCCTAAAATAATATTTAAAATTCAATTTTTAAAAATTTAGTTAATTAATTTAAATTAATAATTAAATTACATCATTTAAATTAGCCAGCACTTATTTAATCTTTATTTTTCGCCAAAAATTTAAATTACAGAAGTTTTTAAGGATGGGAATCGAACCTCAACAAAATTACGTTAAGTGTTAAGGGGATGTACCCTTGACCAACCCAACAATTCTTAAAATTTTTTATTTAAGTCTACAATTTTTTAAGCTTCAATTTGTTATTAATCTAGTGGTAAGTATTTAAGCTTTAAATTGTTATCGTTCTCCTTAACAATGGTTTTTTTAATAATCTGTAATCTGTAATAAAATAAAGTGATAATGAAACAATAGTTTACATAAATATCAAATGTTCCAACAAAAACTAATTTCAGTTTTCCAGATCCATTGGTTCAGTTATAACTCGTAATCCATGTTAAATAATTGATTAATGAAAACACTAATAAAATGTAAACACAAAAGAAACATGAATCAATAACAATAAAAAGGAATCGATAGTTCACCAAAATGAATGAGTTAAAATAAATATTATCACTAGTTAGGAACAGTAGTGTTTGAAGACAGGACTCAAAAATTCAAATTTACCCATAATTTTGTTTTTTTATTTTTTACATATACAGTAGATTTTACTTATAGAGAACTTGCTTAAAGAGAACAAAATCGGGTAAAGAGAACTTTTTGGTTCAAAAATGGCATTTTCCCAAAATTTTCAGTGTAAAAGCTCTCTTTAACCGATAATTATATTTATAATATAATTATTATATTTTATAATAAAATTTAGCTATTATAATCGGTTAAAGAGAACATGTTTTATTAAAATAAACATTTTTTATTTCGGTTTTATTTTTTTCAAAATACAGTTTATTTTAGACAGTAAACATATAATTTAATTATTTTTGTTTTAAAAAGGTAATTGATTAAAAAGTAACCTGATTAAAGGTTATTTGATTAATTGAAAATATTATTTTACCTAAAAATTTTAGGCCATAATGAAATCAGGCTCCAGGACAATTCTAACACCCAAACAGAAATTTGAAATTATAGCAATTTTTGAGCAAGGAGAAAGTCAAGCATCATTGGCCAGAAAATATAACATATCTCCTTCATCAATATCAAACATTTGTCACAAGAAAAGGGAAAAAATACTCGAGGTCTACAGTTCCAGGCCTTCAACAACCAAGGAACTGAAACAATATTTTTATGATGATTTAGATATTCAGTTAAGGGATGGGTATTTGCTGCAACGATCTAAAAAGATACCCATTTACAATGTATTAATTATTGAAAAAGGTGATCAAATTGAAAAATACCTAAAGATTCAAGATTTTACTTGTACAATGAGTTGGATCCAACGTTTTAAATTTCGCCATTCTCTTGTTTTCGGATCGATTTCTGGAGAAGCTGGTGATGTAAATAATGAATTGGTGGCGTCGTGGTTTAAAAATGAATGGCCGGAAGTTAGGAAAGATTATGGTAACAAAGATATTTTTAATGCAGACTAAACGGGATTATTTTATAGGCTTTTGCCAAATAAAATAATTAACGTTAATGAAGAAAGGTGTGTTGGAGGCCTATTATCCAATGATAGGATAACTCTGTTATTTTGTGCAAGTATGGAAGGTGAAAAATTGCCTCCATTAATAATTGGAAAATCAAAAAATCCTTGATGTTTCAAAAATGTTGATATTACTTCTCTAAATTATAAAAACAATCAGAATAAATTTTTTTCAAGTTGGATTATGTCATGGGATTCTAATTTGAGAAAAATTGGAAGAAATATTATTTTATTAGTTGACAATTGTTCTTCCCATCCTTCGTTAGGTCAATCTTTAACAAATACTAAGTTGATTTTTATGCCTCCAAATACTACAAGTAAGTTACAGCCTTTAGATGCCGGGGTTATCAATGCTTTTAAGCAGTATTATAAAAAAGGAATTATTACAAAAATGATTCATTTTTATGATTCCTATCCAGAAGAAAAATTTAAAGTAAGTATTCTTGATTCAATTAGCATAGTTAAAATGGCTTGGTCAAAAGTTAGCTGTAATACCATAAAAATTATTTTAGGCATGCTGGTTTCGGCGAAGTGGTTGAAGAAATGGCAATAAATGAAAATTTTTCATCTGATGTAGAGAAATATTTTGGAAAGCAACACTCGTTTACTGATTTTGTTAGTGCTGAAGAAAATTTAGTAACAGAAAATGTCAATGAACAGGAAGTAGAATTAAATTTGTCACTATCTGATACGTCAAATAACAATCAGTGTGTTAAGCTTCCAAACATTCATAAAGCATTTGAGTTCATGCAACAAGTAGTTCTTTTTTATTTAAATCAGGACCATTTACAAGAAAGTTTTATAGCAATTGAATCAGATTTGGAGAAGATTTTACTCAAGAAAAAAACCAAGCAGCGAAAAATAACTGAGTTTATTTT
>JBBMKC010226503.1:0-11839 GCA_037834085.1 Bipalium vagum | reverse complement strand
TTTGGAATAAGCTTTTTAACTTTATGTTTTTAAGTACTTTAAACTCTGTGCACTTTTTTATGCATCACCCGTTATATTACGATTTCTTTCAAACTTCTAACCTATTGAAGTATATTTGTTCATGAATGTGTTTGATTATTTAAGAAAAATAAAAATAAGTTTGGAAAACTTTCTTATGTTATCACATTGACTTGTGCATTTTCACAATTTAAACTGTTATTGTGAATTCAATTAGAGGGAACAGTGTAAAATTATTGATTGTGCAATGATAATGTGTTGTTATTTTTAATTACTTCTAGGTACTGGTTTTGTCCGTTTTTCAAGTGCTGAAGAAGCACAACGAGCCGTGGATCACATGAATAGTCAGAAAAGAATTCTAGGAAATGATGATAAGCCAGTCATTTGTAAATTAGCAGACAAAGGTGGTCGTCGAATGATTCATACCGGAGGTCAACCGGATGGTCTGCAGCATCAAAGTAACGGTGAAATGCACCATTCCAATGGTGTAATCTCCGCACATTCCGCACCCATTGATACTGTGGACAAAGTGAATCACAACTTCGGCGGATTGCAAGTTATGGCCAGCCAGCCATATACAACTCAACATGGAGCATCCTGGTTACCTACAGGTCATGCGAGTCCCGAGCTTTTGGCACAGGAACTTCAGTCTTTAAATCTGGCAAGTGGTTATGCAGCTCTTGTTCCGGGACTGGTTCAAACGCCAATGGGAGTTTCAACATACACAGATGAAAATGTTGCCCAGCAACATGTCTTGGCCCATATTTTGTGGAATCAGCAGTCAAACAATCGAATGATGGCAGCAGCAACTTTTTCTCAACCCCAGACTTGCCAGACTCTCCACCATCATCATCACCAGCAGCAACAGCAGCAACAACAACAACCTCAACAATCCATTTTGCATTGGCCGCATCCTCAGGCTCCAGCCAATGGTGGAGGTATTTATTACACCCCACAAAATGATCCGATTTCTTCGGCAGCGGCCTATTCACAAATGATTTATCACCAATACGCCAACAGATCTCCTAGATCTGTAATGTCTGCTGCTAACATGAAATCACCATTGTCATTTATGGACCAAACAGCAGCAGTTATCAACGGTCAAACAGCATCGATCCTGTCTGCCAACAATCCCTGCATGGTGAATGGAAACGGGAACATCGATTCTCACCAAACCAACAAAATGTGATTTTCTGAAAAAAGAACCGTGTAATAAATAAAAGTAATATGCATATAAATATATATATATATATTATCATAACAAATAATGATGATGTGACCATGTGACGATGACCACTATAATCGAACTTCTTAAGCTCTAACTAATAATATATATATATACTTTCTATCAGTATTACAACACAAAATGGCACATAAAAATATTATCAATATACAAATATAAATGATTCGGGGTCTTATTGTCCCTGATTTTCAGTTTTAACACTTGTCGCCAACCGCCGCCAGATGCCAATGAGGTGTGTTATTTTGTATATTCTAGTGTGATAATACCAATTTGACAGAGAGTTTGTAAAAACAACAACACTAAAAACTACAATGACAACGAGAGAGGTGTGATAGTGTGTTCCGTTCCACCTTTATTTATCTCAATATTATGTTTATATTAATATATATATATATATATATGATATATTCACAATTCTTGAGGAAGTCTTGCCGCCTTACGACTGTGAATATTTTTGTCTCTCTATCTGTGCTGCCAGTCTCTCCTGTCTTGGGATGTGTAACGGCGCACGTTCATTTTCTTTTACACTGAGTGTCCATGTGTTGAAAATATAAAATGACGATGATAATGGGCTTAGGTCTCTTCTTGTGGTCTCTGATATTTTGGCCCCATATTTTGTATACAATTAAATCTGTTTTCTTTGTGATTGTGTCAGTCGTGTGTCCTTGCGTGGCCGATTGTGTGTTTGGAAAATTTATTTTAATTCTTGATGACTACTGAAAGGTAATCTCTATTATTTTCCATTTAGATAAATTTGGAACGCGTTTTTATGACATTTTTGTAACGAGCAATTTTTGAAGATTATTCATTTGACCAGTTTTAAAGAAATGAATTTAATGTTTTTGTGTAATTTTCTATTGGTAGCATGTTTCCTGATGTGGAGAGGTGTCAACGACTGTGAGGTCACCAAAAAAATGGTGATTATTAAAATTTATAATAATTAACCTTTGATAACGATTTTTGTGTGAATTTTTGATATCAATCAATTGATGCCTCTAGACCTGAATAGAGATTTGTGAATGAAAAGAATTATTGACTTTGGTTTTGTTGGAGTTCTCAAATACCTCCGACCTTAATTTTGTAAGTAGTTTCCATTTTTGAGATAATTTTCTCTATTGATATTGAAATAAAAATAATTCACAATTTTATTTTTCAGACAAATATATGTTAAATACATTCAACTGATATGTCACAGTGACTTATTTATTGTTGAAATTAAGTTAATTAAAATAGTTCATTAGCAAATGAAAAATTAATAAAGTTCTCCAAATAGCAATTTTCGTATGTACATGGATATTTAAAATAGGATGCTTTTATCATTAAGAAATAATGTTCTAATTGAAAAATTCTAATTTTCCCACAACACAGAAAGAGGTCGGGAAATTGGTGCATAAATTCAATAAAATCAAAAAAAGCTTACTTAATATTGTATCTTTTCATTGATAATCAAATATAGACACTTCAATGTTATATTGAGTGTGTTAAGACAAAGCATCTTTTTGATTTTTTTGTCAGTACCAATTCCAATCCAGATGTATAATTTTTAATTTGAAAATAAATTTGATCAATTTGCTGATAAAGAACCTTTAGTTTATGCAATTTGTACTTAAAACTCACACAACAAAGCTTGCAGGCTTAATGCTAGTACAAATTCAAGGAAGCAAGTCTATTAAGTCTTCGGATTTTAATATAATTCATACAGTCAGTTTAAAGACAATTGTGATGTTATAGTTTTATAGTTTGCAATTCTCAATTCAGAAGCTTTGTTAAAATCTTCCGAAATTACTGTGGAATGATAATGAATAATAAAATATCAGTAAATTAACTGTTAATGACAAATTAAGGTTACTTCGCGTAGAAAAAGATCAAGAGAAGTACTTTGCTTAAAACTGAATTAAAAAGATTAATAGTTGAATTTATTTGGTATTATGGTTTATGCCTTAAGGATGGCTAAGCAATTATTTTTTTCTCACATTAGAGTTTTAGGAAAATTAATACCCTGATTTTTCTGATTTAAAGAGGCTTAATATTTATGAACTGTAGCCTTCTGTCTGGATTTTCAATAGTAGGAGCTCTGTGAAACGTTATATAAGAAGTTGTCTAAAGTATTTTTAATCTTTTATTTCTTTAGATTTACTATGTCTGGTAGAAATATCAGAAATTAATGCTGATCTCAACGAGGAATCATATTTCGTTGAAAAGATATTTTTTAAGTCGTCTATAAAAATGAACACGTTGATAGATAAACGTTTTATTTGTGACGAAGACCGAGAAAATTGATAATTATGACAAGAAGAGTCATGCTTATAAAATATTAAAAATAACCATAGTTATATTTTAAAACAGTTACCCATGTTACTAATATAAAATGACGTATTTTGATTATACCCGAATTAGAGGATTTATAGGAATGCATTATTGATGAAATGAAACGGCCAACGCAAAATTCATTAAAATTTCGTTCTCGGTCGAATGCATTCAAATTGAGCCCATAATTAAAGCTCCCAGTGCTCGATTAGTTAATGGAAAAGGGAATATAAATGAAAGAGAATTAATTGTTATAATTCACTTTTTACTCAGTCGAATATATTTGACCTGACGACATGCATAAGCTTCTGGTTTTCATATTAATCAATGCAAACAGGAGGAAAAAAAATTCTCAGTTGGATAATGAGAGTTACGATACTGTGGTGTAAAGGTGATTGGCAAATCACAGGAGATCTGTGAAGTCATATTGATTGGAGTTTGGAAGCTATGTGAGCCATATTTCGTGAGTAAATTGATTTTGGGGAAGCCATAGAGAGAAAAATTGTGTAAGAAATTTAAAAACTAATTTCAATATCTTTATAAGAATTTTGATTAAGATATTTTTGAGGAGAAAATTGTAAATATTTTGCAGGGGATTTCAAAGACTCCAGCAGAATCAAATAAAACTGACTTTGGTTTAATATATATATTTTTTTTCTTTATTCATTTGTTAATTTATTTATCCATTTATTTGTTTAACCATCTGTCAAATCAATAATTATTGGTTTAAAAATTAGAGTCACGTCAGATAGGAAAGTAATAAACGCAACGAACAACCAAAAACGAAGATGTTTCCTCAATTAATTTACTTTTCTTCATTTTAACTGTCCGTGAAAAGACATGTTTCTTTTTTAATTATTAGGTTGTTATTATTTTTCCATTTATTTCATTTTACAGAATATAGTCCACGAGCTATACATTTAAAATTTGTTTCCAGCAAAAAGTAAATTCTAAGTTTTATACATGAAAACTTAAAATTGGCATATAAAAAATTGTGTAAACGGTTACAAAATATATAGTAAAACTTTGGTAAAATAAAATGACAACAATTTTCAAAATTTATTAATAATTATTCATAATCATAATAAATTTCATCATGGTATAATTCATCATAATATGTATCATTACTGAGATAATCAATAAATTCATAATCAGTTGGCTCTTTATACATCTGTTGAAAACCGTTGACAATTGTTTTAGAAGTTATTTGATCCAATGCATTTGCTATTTAATTCCAAATTTCCGAATAAGATGTTTTTCTTTATCGACCAATCTTTCTATAAGAATGATTGTCTTTCATCATCCATTGTTTCTCATTCTTCTCGAATCTTGCCTTTAAATGAATGATTTACAGAAATATCTAGAGGTTGCAACTTTCTTATTACTTCTCCAGGAATGACTATAATACCAGTTTCAGATTGCTTGAGTTCCTTTTTAATAATAATATCCATTTGATGAATTACCCAAAATTCCAACAATATATAAAAATAAAAATTTAAATACAAGAAAATTTATACATACTTCTAAAAGTTATAATTATAGTAGTGATAAAATTTTAAAATCACAAAATAAATTAATATAATCAAAAAGTAAAATCTTAAATTTTCTCTTAAAAAATGGTATTTGTGAATTTTTAAAAATTATTTTTCTAAAAAGTCATTATGAAGATACGATAAATCATTAAAAACGAATAAACAATGATAACAAAGCACAAAAAGAGAGCACGATAAAAAACTGATTAAAAAGTACGACATAAAGGCATTAAGAAATGTTAAATATTTGAGAAATCCAACAAAATATACGTTTTTTTAAAAAGGAGATTTACATTCAGATATTAAAATAATTTTTAATTTCAACGTATTATTTTAAATATTTATGTATATGATCTAGAATAAAATTAAAATCTATCTTCCGGTATAATTTTCACTTTGATCCAATTATTATTTCACATCGAGTTGTTGAATTTTTATTTTTCAGAATATCTCAGATAATCTTTTTATTTTGATAATTATCAGTATAATAATTCTCTATCTCATTGAACAATTTTTTTCTACCCAAATTCATGTTTTCAATGAAATTGACTTTATATTAATCTTAATATCCTATAAAAGAAATTGATTTAAAATTTTATGGCTTTATACATTTAAAGATGCTCTCTCGTCAATATCATAAGTGTTTTAGTTTCGAATATATAATTGATTTTCAAATTTAACGTGTAGCCTATTTAAAAGAAACTAAAATGTTTGTTAAATTTTTGTTCAAGGAATATTAAACTAGATATAAAAATCGAACAGAAAAATTATATTGGATTCGAAAAATTTTAAAATATTTGGTGCTATAATTTTTCAATTTTTTAAATATTTGAACCTTAATATTTCTGAAATGAAGATAGATATAACAAATATGTTGAAACTTTATTGTAGAAACTTGATATAAACTGATAGTTTTTGACTCAAAGCTAAATGAGAAATTTTTCAACAAAAAGTATAACAAGATTTTACTCCTGATTTTTAATAATAAATTCCTGCACTTCCATCTCCCTAAAAATTCCTTGAATAAATTCATATTTTTAATTTAAACGTTTTGGCTCATTTTCATAAATATCAAATAATATCCGATGTTTAGAGTTATTTAAAATTTTTTTGGCCCATCTTTAGAATTATGATGTTTAATTTTTTTCAATTTTTCTATTTTAATTAATATTTTTTCAAAAGATTTTAGTTGATTTTGAATATTAAATAAAAGAGACTTATTTTTTCTACTTACTAGTCTATTTACATTAATTTCATTTAATAAATCTTTTCCAATTTGTTTTATATTAGATAATATCCCCATAAAACCTTGCTGCACATATTTTAAATTTAAAACACTATTATCATTTATTGGATCAACTACATTTACCATTTTATTTTAATTCATAATTTATATTTCCTTTCATTTTCTCTCATAACATTGAAAAATTTATTTTAGAATTCATTTCGAATAAATGTAATTTATTCTTTTACTTTCTTATTTTTATTTTTACAATTATTATAAAAATAAGGAGAATTAAAATAAGTAAAATTATTACCTATTTTAATTTTAACTTTTCAAAACTAAAATATTTTATCTCTCCTAAAATATTTTGCAGATATATCTGAGCAACTTTCAAGTTTTTCTTCTATAAAAATTTTACATAAAACAAACCTAATTAATTGTGCATAAGACAAACATAATTAATTGTCCACAATAAAACTAATCTGTTTCCTTTAGAAAATCAAAATTATTTTACTCTTTTACATGCTCTTGTAATTTATCAAGTGGAGGTAAACCATAAAAATCAAAATAAAATTTTTTATAATATCCAACCCAATGAACCTCATCTTGATGTGAATTTTGAAAATTAATAACTCGAGGTTTTCCAGATTTTATTCTTTTTTCAGTAATCTCGTCTTTCATTAACATCTTTACAGGCATTTCTCATTCTTCTGCAATGTAAATTAAATCAAAATTTGTAGTTTTATTAATTTGATATTTACAGAAAAAATTTAAGTGGATGAATTTTTGATATTTTAAAGCGAGATAATTTTGGAATTTAATTTTATCATAATATTTAGTTTTCTAATACAAAGGTTTTTAAGGGTCAAAAAATAAACCGTTTCCTTGTTTTAATATCTTAATTTTATTCTTACTAATTTTTTGTAATATTTTATTACATTACTCTTAAATAAATAAATAACATAAATATCGAAAAAAATTAAAATATTTCATTTTCTCTAAAGTAAACATTTACATTTATTTTACTTCTATTAGATGGAGCATCTTTAAATGTATAAACCCATAAAATTTTAAATCAATATCTTTTATAGGAAAAAAAATTATTAAGCGTTAAAAATGTTAAAAATACATGTAAAATTCCATGTTATTGAAAAGATGTTATTAAATCATAAAGATAAATATTTAAAATTATAGATAGAAATTAAAAAAAAATTCTATTCCAATATTTATAAGCATGCTTAACCGGGAGTATTTATTTTAACTATACATTAAATTACTTGGAAATAATTAATTTCCTTCAATAGTGTCTATACTTTTTCTAGTTTAGATTGAATTCTTTAAAACTTCATTTTTTTAATATTTTAAAGAATTTTTATTTTATCACTGGTTCTCAAACTGATTATTATTCCGTTAAGAATCCAGTGATTTTCTTTAGATCCGTTCGTTATTCAAGCAAAAATAAAAGGAAAAATATTGACAAACCTTTACAAATTAAATTTAATAACCATTGAAGTAAAATAAAAGCAAAAAATCATAAATAGTCACTGAAGGGTCCACTACATTTGATCCAGCCAAATCCTTTTACCAGTTTGCTCAACTCTCTTCAGTATTCATGTTCACCACAATTTTAATTCCTAATAACTATTGATTCTCGTGTGCGTTAATGGAGATTCTGCTACTCCGTTAAATAGGAATCGGGGTCTTTTCACCAGCCAATGACTATTTCTTTTTTCCATTATTTAATGGACAAAACAAGAGCTTTTAATTATTTAGCTCAACCCAAAGGTACTTACTGTTTTTAATTTTATTAAAATTTATATTAAAAATAAGAATTTATTTTATACATAAATTTATATTATATGTATAACGATTTGATGGTAATAGTAAGACCTTAAAATATAACAATATACGATAAAAATTTTCCATTTAGAACAATTCTGAAAATTATTTGATAGAAAAGAAATAGTGGAAAATACAATTTAATTTTATGTCTTTGTAAAAGGAAATAAGTGTTTTGGTTGTTAATAAAGTAATTTTTTTGAAATCTATAATTTTATCTTAAACAAATAAAACTATTTTTAAGATACCTTTTAATTTTATTTAAAATTTTAATAAAATATTTCATAAATTATTATATTTTGAAAGCACAATTAAAATCTGAATTTTATATAAATTAAACAAATTCAATTAAATAAGTGTTAATATTAAAATAAAATTAATGTTTATTTAAATTTTGTTATAATGTAATAAATCACATTAGATAAAGCAATGTTTTCAATATTTAATATTTAGCGGATTTTAAGTATTTTTGTATAATCAAATTATTATGTTACTGCTTGTATGTCATCTGACAAATAATTTAGTAAATTGCTTATAAAAAGATGGTAATTTTGAAATACATCTTTTTAAAGAGAATTCTCTTCGAACAATTACCTTAATTCTGTAGTTTTAGATTAAAGAAATCGATTTAATAAACATCATATTTAAAAATGAATATTCCTGACTTTTTTAATTTTAATGATCAGTTTTTGGATGATGACAGTGAAGACATTATTTTGGATCCTTTGGAAAATCCTTTAATGAACTTAGATACCTTCCAAATACCGAGCAATTCACACGAACATTGTAATGATTATGTTGATGAGGATGTTGTCAATGAAGATACAAATAATGTGTTTCTTTGTGAAGGTATTGATGTGTGTCGAGAAGAAATAATTGAAAATCCTGGATCAATTTCCAATCACAATGATTTAATACAAGACTATAATTCAAAGAGTGGAATAAATGAATTTTATTCCGATAGTAAAGAATTTTCAATCAGTTATAATAATTACACAGAGGACTATAATATCAATAATATTAACATTGTTAAGTCAAGAAAAAAAGTAGTTGGGTCACTTAATAGCTCTTTAATAAAACAAAGTTTAATTAAACCCGAGTCCTCTTTGTCTAGTTGTGCAATAGACATAATAAATTTACCATTTGGTAAAAGTAGTCGCAACTATTCTAACGATTTCACAAAAATTCATATTAAAACGGAGCCGAATGCAGCGTTTTTCAATGATCTATTTCGAAATGACATATCAAGTCAACAATCAAATCCTTATATAAATTTAAAGAAAGGTAAATATTTTCATTTTTTAATAACCCAAGTTTGAAATTTCAATTTTTAATAAATAAACTAGATAATTTTTATTACCGAAATTTTATTTTTTACTTAAAATGTGAAATACTGTCCTTCATTTATAGTTACCATTTATTTCCAAATGTAATGCAATTTGATTGGATGAATTATAATATTATTGATTCATTATTTAAGAGATTTTTTGATTCTACACTGTTTTATGATTTTAAAGATATCAAAAGACAATAAATTTTGATAGTGTAATGTAGTCGCAAATAATCTCAATATAGTTAACTTTTCATTTTGAGAACTTTAATGTATTTCAGAGCGCAGAGTTGTGTCATATGATCGTGGGCATGTGTTCACGAAGGAAGACGTTTTAGAAGATGACGACGATGATATGCAAAACGATCAGGTTACCTCAATGGCATCCATTCAGCATCGTCGACGAAGAAGAAATGTCGATTCGCTTCAATACGGAACGAGCACATCGACCCGTGCCGTTCCATGTCCTCACAAGGGGTGCAGCAAAGCTTTCAGAGATAATTCCTCAATGCGTAAACATCTGCACACTCATGGGCCCCGTGTCCATGAGTGCAGCGAATGCGGCAAGGCATTCGTCGAGAGTAGCAAACTGAAACGTCACCGATTAGTGCACACCGGCGAAAAGCCTTTCCAGTGCTCGTTCGAGGGCTGTGGAAAGCGATTTTCACTAGACTTCAACTTACGAACGCACATCCGAATCCACACCGGTGACCGCCCGTACACCTGTCCGTATGCTGGCTGTGGCAAGGGCTTTGCACAGTCGACCAATCTAAAATCGCATATCCAAACCCACAACAAGAACAAATACAAGTAGGCATTTGTTTTATTATGTTATTTCCTCTTGGCTGCTTGTTTTGTGCTTCATGCTGCTTTTGCCAACTAATATTTTTCTTTGTTGTAGAACCCTGAAAACATTTTGCGCGCCCAATAAATTGTCCTCAAACCATCTCTCCAATATCAATTCCAGCACAATCAATCGAAACAACATCCCGCCAACCATCGTCGACGAGCTCGTTCCGATGTCCAGTCAGTTGCACCGTCTCAATTCTTCCCAGGGATCATCGTCGAGCTCCTCTTCACGGGAATTGCATTTACAAAAGCGGGTCGAGGAGGCTGCCGGAATCGATTTGAGTTGTTGTTTTGATTCGAAAATGTTGGTCTTTAAGCGAGAAGAGCATGAACAGCAGCAGCAACTGGTCGATGAAAACGAGGACGACTCATCATTCGAATTTTAGTCTTCTCTTCTCCATTTCTGTGTCTGTCTGTGTTTGTTTGTATGTGGCACATTGTGTTGGTTGAACAAGGGCTACATCAGAGACGATTCCATATGCAGATCCTTTGTGAAACCAATTTGTAAATATATTGATTTACGAATCTGTCCCCGTTTCAGTGGTGCAGGTCAAGATTTGCTGTACATATCTCTATCATCTACATGTAAAATCTATTGATTTTCCCAACCATTGCATCTTTATACGTCGTTGGCCTCCAACAAACAAAAAGAAAAAGACATTTTTGTTAATAATAATTTTGTTTTTTAATGAAGTGATTCTGGCCAGTACCCTCAGTTTCTCCCACTCAAATTTTTTATCTTTCTCTACTTTTTTCGTCTTGAGTAGAAAAACCATTTTCCTTACACACCGGTATTGTAAATTTGCATTTAGTTATTTTGCGCATCATTTTGGCACGTGTGAAATGAATTTTTCTCGGGAAAATGTAGAGCCCTGGCTGCGCTCTGTCTGATGATATAAAAATGTGTTACAATTACGATTTTTATTACAATTTTAATGTTCGTTTGTATTTTTATTACTTCTTTGTGTATGGAGCAATTTTGGCGATTCAATTATATATCAGTTGTTTAATGGATTTTGATATATTGCTTGCGGTTGTTCTCATTCAATTGTCTGTGGTGAAGAAAAACCTTTAAAAACAAATATTTAATTAACCAATCAGATTTGAAAATTTAATAACAAACATTTAGAACCGTAATTGTCCAGAATAATTTCGATTTTATTGATGATAGGATGCGGAAATAAGGTAAGAAAAATTAATGGCACTATGAAAATACTATAATATGTGAAACCCAACTAAGAAATTTAAAGGTAATCAAAATGGTGTGGTTTTATAGAATACAATCTATTACGTAAATATTAGCAAAAGATAAGTACAGTTTAGTCCGGTTATTACGAATCCGGATATTACAAAAAATCGGTTATTACGAAAACAATTTTGGCAATGGCGCCAAGGCGAAAAATTACGCGGTCATACCGATTAATCCGAAAAGTCGTTTATTACGAATTTTTTTGAGCCACATAAACGAAAAATATAAGTATTCTATACCGGTTATT
>JBBMKC010226492.1:0-11840 GCA_037834085.1 Bipalium vagum | reverse complement strand
TATTATTATTATTATTATTATTATTATTATTATTATTATTATTATTATTATTATTATTATTATTATTATTTATTTTTATTACTGTTAATAATAAAATTTTAATTATATTTTTTTAAATTATGTTTTATATAATTTTTATTATTATTATTACTATTAATATTATTATTGTTAATAATAAAATTTTAATTATTACAGTTTTAAAATTATTTTTATTATTATTATTATTGTCATTATCATTATAAACATTAATATTAATACAATTATAAAATATTATTGCCATGACCTGTGGATGTTAACACAATTTTTAATGAAGTGATTTATTTATCTGCTTCAGTTGACCATTTTAATAAACATTGCCTCTTTCACCACGTAAATGTTTCGCAAAAATAATTTGGAGACAAAGTTTCACGGGAATTATTTTCCCACAACATTTTCAGTGATATCTTCGTTTCCATTATCAGCAGACTTGTTTTTATTGATGCAACAAATTAAAATTCCACCAACACATCCGAAAGATACGTTGGGTCCAGCCCAATGATATTTGTGACGAAATATTGAATCGAAAGTAATATTTTTGTTGGTCGGGATAAAGTGGCGCCTGGTTGGGAAGGTTGGACATGAAGAAAAACTCCGAAATCCCTCGCTCCAGGTGGTTTAGTAAAATCTGCGCCAAACATGTGTGGACAAAATAAATAGTTGAACTCCCTCATTAATTTAATGATTACAAGGTGAATTATGTAATCCTCATGGGCGATACACTTGCCGGATCCTGCTCATTGCAGACGTGATGTTTTCATAAATTGTATCAGATTTGTATAAGGACTTGTGATAATTTTAGAAGTATCTTCTGTAATGTAAACAATTTTATTTATTTATTTGACTAATTTAATGAAAACACTTAACTGAAAGTATCAAAATTTTCCCGATTTTATTGACCGAATTCGCTTATTATATTTTACAAATGGAAACAGAATCGGAAACTAGAGGGAATCTGCAACCAATGTGGAATGTTTCGTTGGGGGGAGGTTGAAATGAAAAATCCTTTTTATTAATAATAATAATATTATTATTATTATTATTAGAGGTCTAAATATATCATTATTACAATTCTAAATATAACGTTGTGCATTGATAAAGTTTGACCAAATTACACAATAAAGTAAAAACCTGGCTTAATTAACATGTTTATATTAAACTAAATCAATAAACCCAGAATTTCTTTATTGAGATTTATTGAAAACAGCAATGAGAATTAATATAATGATAATAATAAATGTATAAATTTTTATAATCTATTAATAATAATGATAATAATAATAGTAACAATAATATAAATATTAATAATAACATTAATATTAATGATATTAATAATAATAATCATATAATCATAATAATAATAATTATAATAATTAAAATAATAATAAAAATAATTTTAATAATAATAATCATAATCATCATAATAATCTGATATCATTTTAAAGACAATAAAAGTCATCTGCCACTATAATTGTTATAACCATGTATTGTTTTATTCAAATAGCAGTCTTGTAAATGATGTGAGTATATCCGTTAATGTATCACGATTTTGTACGAGATTCGATATTGACTTGATCAGTGTCCACAAGATGCCAATCATGACGGATCAAAAACAGAGATTTAATGTTAGAAATGGCAAATATACAATACTCTTTATAAAGATATCAAAATGTTTTCAGAAGCAAAACATCATCTGTGATAGTAACGAAATAATCAGGCTTGATTATAGAGTATTATGGGAGGTTGAGTTATATTCTGAAAAATAATAAGTCAAATTACAAAATAATAATAATAATAATAATAATAATTAATAATAATAATAATTAATAATAATAATAATAATAATAATTAATAATAATAATAATAATTAATAATAATAATAATAATTAATAATAATAATTAATAATATTAATAATTAATAATAATAATAAGAATTAATTATATTAATAATTAATATTAATAATCAATAATAATAATAATAATAATAAATTCTAATTATGTTATTTAATACAATAAGTGATCAATATAGGATAATAACGGTAATGTTCTATAAATAATATTAATAAGTAATAATACATAATTGTCAACAACAAAAGTCAAAGAGCAAAAATGAAGTCTTAATAAATACCAGAGATTGAGAAAATAAAAGGTCTTGACGAAGAATGGTCAAATACTCGACCGTCTCCACTTCATCATTCCTCATCAGTCAAGGTCGGAATGTATGACAAACAAATCCCTGCCAAATGACAGTACGATTGTGCGGAGGACCCAGCACAATTAATTGTTTACACGAATTTATTGTTTAAATGATCGCACAATGTTGATGATAAATGATAAAAAATAGTAACGGTGATAAAAATTGGTATGCTCTACACCTTGCCAATGGAATAGTTTATTGATTTAATTGTAAAAATTAAACAAATCGTTTTTCATACAGAAAACCAATTGATATATTCCGTTATGAAAATTCGTACACGTAAAATCTCAACGAAAACGTCACTGTTGCGATTTGAAAGCAAAATACAAAGCGAAATAAATGCTCATCTTTACGAGCTGATGTCATGAAATAAATACTTTTCAATATTTTTTTCATACAATCTCAACGTGAGATATGGTGAGAATGACCGGTTTCAATGTTCTCAAACAATGACCTTTCGAATGTGTACAGGTCCAAGTCAACAGAAAAGAACAACGAGAACAACGAGCAAAAGAAATGATAGAAAACCGGCGCGGTGAATTTAAACACGATATTTTTCGATTAAGGGGTTCACTGAAATGGTTGTACACATATTTGCGGGTTGTGTCTCGAGTGGTTGCAGTTGACTCTTGTCCATGGCATGAGTTACTTTGCTTGATATTTTAGCGATCAAATTAAAAAGAAAATATTGAATATTAAAATAAATGACGTCGTCCCGGTGAAGTTTTTTCAAATAGGTAAAATAAAAAGAAAACTCAGATTTTGGTTTCTGTAAGCCAAACCATTTGTTTGAATAAATGAAAATCCATTGGTGCTGAGTACGGGGAGATATGGCAGACATCGAATAAGTTTTGAATTTCATTGGGTCAGTTTATAAGCTTTAAGAAAATTTCGCCATGAAAAGGGGTTGTGTGACTAAAAGATTATATTATGAGCCCTCTCCAACACTCTCGATTTCATTGAATGAAAATGAGGATTATTTCGGGGATTATTTTTCATCAGTTTTTGTATTAATAGCCTTATCATGACAAAAAGGTTGATGGGAATATATATTTATCTTTTCTGACAAAGAAAGACCTACACCATGGTTTTGAAAAATGTATTTATATTACACGACCAATAAATTATTATTATATTATTAAATTATAAATTATATTTATATTAAACGACCAACTCAGTTACCAAAACAACCCAGCTTATGGTCCAGATTTTCATGAAATCACCAGAATTTCATAGGAGGTCTCAAATTGATAATTGATAAGAATAAGAATGAATATTTGTGAATATATTTTGTACACTTCCCCGTTCTCATCTGTTAAATTAACTCCATCGATTTATTTTAACGTTCTTAGTACATTTTTTATAAAATTAAAAAATTGCCGACGACGAAGTTTTGTAATGTCCTTTGAAAATTCTGAAACCTTTTTTCAATTACAATTACGAGGATCATAAAATTTTGGTAACTTTTTAAACACACTCATCTCTTTGTAATCCCGAAATATTTTGGCCTGAAACGCGTTTTGTGTATTTTATCGACGTTCATTAACACATGGAATGACTTTACGTGCAAATGTCACACAAAGGAAACTTCAACAATTGCTTTCAATTAATTATTTATTTATTTTATTAATTTAAAAATAAATAAATTACTGTAATAATATTCCGAGACCGTCCACAAACTCACAATACGGGGTTAGGAAAGTATTTTAATTAAACTTGGTTCACAAGAGATATTTTGCATCATTTTATTTTATTTTTAAACAGTCTCATTTCCATACTGCAAAACCGACCCACTGCCAGACAAAGGCACCAGATGGGTTCAAACCCTTACTTTAATACAGTGTTATTATTAGAGTTTCATTTTGTGATACGAACAATCAGTAGAACCAGTATTTTTTTAATTTTCCGCTATTCTACTTACAATTTGTAAGTAGTTTCATTTTAGAAAATGTTTAAATTTAATTATTTATCGCGTTATACGACGGAAATAAAAGAAAATATTATAATAAAACCTTGTTATCATTTAAGAAGCTAAGAATACTTAGTAAAACAAAAATAAAAATGGTAATCGTTACAGTATGTAGAGGTTGCTTCCGATTTTGTGAATGTAGAATGAGTAGAGTAAAAGAAAGAAATAGATTTTTGGGAAAGATAAACCGAAATTATAAGAGGAGGTCGCTTCACAAATTAAAAACCACACAAAATAATGGAATGACAGTACTGCTTCAATGATGATCTTCCATAAAGTGTTTAATTTTCCAATTTAAAAACGTAAACTTACATTGAGCTTTGGATCCGCTCCTCCAATCATGAAGTCGACATTACCACTGACGGCTCGAAAAGATTCGCTTTTGTCTTTCGATGAATTACTAAGAGATTGCGACCCAAGTCCCGATGAATCGAGATAGACTTGTTGCTGACTGCTTGATGATGGTCTAGAATTTTGAAATAATTCGTGAGGCTGTGAATTCAAAGGTGCCCAGCTTCCCATATATGGTCCATAGGCCTGAACAAGTGGAGGCACGAGAATATTTCCATTAATAACGGGTCTAAACTGAGATTCCTCAATACTTTGACGAGGAACTGAATAAGAACTGTCCAAAGGAATATTATTGATAGAATGTAAAACTCCAAACAAACGTCCACACTGGTCTTTATAATATGCACGAGGTTCAACTGCATTTGTGTTCGGTGAAATTACTGTTGATCCTTCTGGAAGGAAATTGGCTATTGATTCTCGAAAGCTTGGGCTGTCGAGACTTGGGGTACGGCTACAATTTGATCGATTGAGAATTTGGTGATGGGTCGAGCTTCTTGTGATAGTTGATGTTGTTTCTGTGGCTTCAACACCATCCTGTCTCTTTTTTAGCTTCCTCTTACTTTTTTGAAAATCTAATAGTTACAGTTAAGGGTTTTATAATAAAACTTTAAATAATAATGATTTCAATGACAATAAAACATAAAATAGATTATAATGTACAAGAGTGACTTTAGTAACAGATTTTGTTACTTGTCTTAGAGACCTTTACCTAAAATTATTTATGATGTTTCTGATCTTCAATTTATAACGCTAAGGCAAAATATTTTGTTTATTTAACAATAATAATGAAGGTGCCATTTGACAATTATCCATTGTTATATTAATAATAAGTATGATTCTAAAGACATTTCCTGGTGCCTTACATAACCCCCAATCATCATATTCTGCAGATAAAAAATATTTGAAAATAATAAAAAATAATGATGATAAAGATTAATTCTTCTAACACTTATTTCTTACAGTAGTTGATCTGTAATACCTTACTTCAGCCTAACTTGGTTAAAGGGAAATATGGGCATTTTGAAATACTGAGAACATTTATCCCCAGTCCTCAATCACAAATCTTAATCTTTGAAATGGTTTTATTTACCAATATAAAATTGTTTTAAACTGAACTCATTTTCTAAATGTGCTACGCCAATTTTCGGAATATCTCCTTGTTCTAGTTGGATAATTTAATTCTTTGTAATATTTATCAAAATAAATATAATAAAACTTGATAGAATTCAAGTGCTGCACTCAACTTATTATTAATTAATAAAATTCCAATTAGAAAACCATTTGATGTTTGTGGAATAAATGAGAACGTTCACAGGGAAAATTTGATAAAGTTAATTAAAACAAAAAATTATTATCCGATTAAATGAAGACATTCTCAAGAAGTAATGATACGTAAAAACTGATTCTTCTCACAGCTTTTATTTGGAATAATTCCTATTAAAATATAGTATAATTATTTCATTATTTATTTATTTCTCTAATGATTATATTTATAAAAAAAGATTAATTATATTAATTTAACTATTAATATTTTATATTTTTAAAAGTGCTTATTTTTTATCTTCGTCTCATTTTTATGGAAAACCCTCAACTCTTCTGTTTGGTTTCAATTAGTTTCTCAAACTATTATTTATCATAATTTATAATTATACTATCTATTATAATTAAATATTGTATATTCAAAATGTGATAAGAAAAAAGATTTTATTATTATTTTTTTACTTAAAAAAGAGATTTAAAATATAGATTTATAGGGTGTTTTAGAAAATTCTGACAGGCGTAAGAATGTGAATAAATATAATGAAGCTAAATTAAAATATTTTACAACCACATATTTATTAAATTATATATTCATACAATACATATTAAAAATAAGCAGACACAAATCAATTTTCATGATAAAAAAATATTAATTATATATTTCAGTTTTCCCATGAGAGTTTGGACATCCTTCCTGCGGATTTTATTTGTCTGAATACGGCACATACGCCGGAACTCCTTGAAGTTACTGGTTTTGAAATTCGTTCCCTTCATTTTAGACGTAATTCATGACAATTTGGTGGATTTGCGTCATTCTTGAATGCATTGATGTCGTTTTGGTGTAGAATTCGTGAGCTTCTCAGCCATAATGACAAGTAGCCAAATCTGGCGCAGTTAGGGATTCAACAAATGGAAACATTTGTTTCTTAAGACATTCTCTGATGAGATCTAAATATTGACCTACAATACACTTTAACTATAAATTCTTAGCTTTTTCGTTCACATAAACATATATCTTGTCATATCGAATATTTTTGAGTTTTCTTATTCTTTTGATACTACGTCCAACCCCCCCCTTTTTGTGGCACCATAAAAATCATGTCCTGGAATTTGATTGGTCAGCTTAGGACTATGTTCCATCATTCAGAATGCCATAGTCAAATTTTAATAAAAAAATGTATATAATTCTCTATTTCGTTTCTTGACTTCTGTTTCTATTGTATAATTATTGTATAAATATACCAGATTTGTTTGAAACATTCTATACACGGAAAACTGAAACTAAACCAGAATTATCAAAACTAAGAGTAAAAAAATAGTCAAAATAACAAATATTCATTAATAATGTAACCGAATCTCTTGTTTGGATGATGCTGACTAATTAGCATTGGAAAATACAAAAAACAGTATAAATTCGGAGACTTATTTGAAAAGCTGTTTAATATAATAATTATGGGGTGTCGCAAAAATTCCCCTATAGTCTGAATTTGAAACACACAGTCGAAATGTTGCTAGGAAACTCTATATAATAATATTGATCTTCACATGCTAAAAAACAATCTATGAATAATCTAAAGGCGGAATCCACGATATTTTATCATAAAACTGGATAAAGTATATATGTGCTTGTAAAAAAGAAATACGACTTTTACTTAGATGTGTTTTTTGAACATGAACTAAGAAAAACCACGATGATGCTGAACAATATCTTTTGGACTAATAAAATTTGCATTAATATGATTTCTATCATAAAAGACTTGTGTCGTTAACCCAATAGTTAAATATTCAAACAAAAATTTAAGTAAAAAGCTCACTTCTTTTTTTAAAAAATTAATAAGATTACGTTAACACCATTGACATTTTGGTTATGATAAAAAATTGGCTAAGCTGGCTCTCTATAAGCCATAGCAAATCACCAGTACAAAAAGATAAAGTTCAATCAATATTCCAATGCAATTCTAATTGTTGTGAAAATGTTAATGGATTGTTGATCTTAAAAATCAACCATCACCATACTTAACTTAAGCCATTTAATCAGAATTAGCCTTAGATTTATAATAATAATAATCAAATTATTACTCAGAAGTATTTTTTATTAACAATAGAAGTTATTTCAGAATTGATTGCAGTTATGGTAAGTTTAGCGTCAATATTTCAGTAAGTTGATCTGATCAAAATAAATATTAGTTTTAACTATAAGTAAAATCAAAATGAAAAGCAAGCTCAATAATGTGGGATCAAAATGTATTGAGTGCCTCTGTAATTTGACTTAAGAAAACTTACTTTATTTTATCTATTCTTGTGGGTTGCTGTTCATTGAATGATATAAGCTAACTGGAACATTATAATTTATTAAGTGATTATTTATTTTTATAACTTTTTATTTGTATATAAAATCAATGTGTAAATTCGTCCATTTACATTTACCCCTATTTCCTGGTGTTTTAGAATAGTTATCACAAAAGAACATTATATATCTTACAATGTTTCAGAGAGTAATTTTACTATTTCAGTATCTGTCAAATCTCAATCTATTCTATTTACTCATCATCACTATTGCCATTCAATAAAACACAATACGATCACAATATACTTTTATTGTCATTTTCTAAAAATAAATTCATTCTTATTTCCAAAATAATAAATGCAAGTAACGTCATAACGTCAATAGTAAAAGATTTAAAAAAAGACAAATAATTACAATAATAAAAATAAAGACTATCCATGATGAAAAGTGGTCGATTACAAACTGTGATAACTTTTGATTAGGGTGCTCTAATACCATTATTTTCATAAATTAAATTCTTTGTGTGTCATATTATTTAAATAATTTATTGATTTTATAGATCAATAAATATTAACAACGAAAATGGGCAAACAAATTTAAATGAGGAAAAAAAATTTCAAATGCAATCGAAATACAGCTGCTTCATACAAAACGATCGCTAAAATGTTGGAGTTTCAAAAAATTCTTTCAAACTACAAGACTTTTACTATTGAACGGAAGACAGGTTCATGTAAGAAAGCAAGCCCAATTGATAACAACTTAGCAAACAAGGTCATCAATTCGTTTAAGAAAAACCCGTCGCTTTCAGTAAGCGATGTTACAAAAAAATGTAAAACATCTAAATCATACATCCTCAAAGTGAAACAGAATAGAGGATTAAAGTCCTACAAAGTTACTGTTGCTCAGAATCATGAGGAACAAAAGAATAAAATTGCTAAAACCCGTTCGAGAAAAATTTATGAAAATTTCCTTACCAAAGTTGTGTGTATTATTATGGACGATGAGACTTAAATTAAAGGAGACGTTAAAGACGTAGTTGCTGAAAGATTTAGAATGAAAAGCTCTCAAAATCCCCAAAGAAATACATCGTGTGGCAAGCTATTTGAACATGTGGAAAAAGAGTAAAAGTTTCATAAAAAATGGAACAATGAATCAAGAAATTTACATCAAAGAAATGCCTTCAAAAATGTCGATTGCCTTTTATTAATGCTTGCTTGTCTTTTTTTTTCTGGCCCAATCTCGCAAGTTTTCATTATGCTAGAAATACATTAGAATGGTACAAAACAAAAAAAATTTTCCTTGATAAGCCAACCCTTCTAACTTTTATATTTGTTTATATACAACAGAACTCGGTTCCTGGAGTTTATCTTTCCTTCAACATGAAATACGCAATTAGGAAAATCGTCATTTGAGAGTTTTTGATTGCCTGTCCATCAAATAAAAATAAGTGATTTCTCTGTGTATCACAGTTTGACACATTTTCTGAGTATGATGAACGTCGATGGTTGACTTGTTCTAAAAGAGTTCGATGTTTTACAATATATATAAGAAGGAAATTGCTGAGAAGATGGTTTTGCGAGTTTTTATTTGTACACCTTCATGATCACTCCTACGAATTTGATGTGAAATTTCCCAACTGTTATCGAATTGGTAGTTCGAAAATGAACCGAAACCGAAAAACCAAAATAAATTCATTCAAAAATTAAGGCAATGTTGAAAATTTTCTTCGATTATCGTTTTGTTATGTAAACTGAATCCTTTGTGGAAGGTCAGAAAGGTCAACAAGGATTATTACGATTATGTGAAAATATTATTCGTAAGTAGAATGATTTATGGAAAGGAAATTCATGGATTTTACACAATTATAATGCGCCATATCAGATGTACTTCGGTTTTTGGCCAAAACAAAAAATATCATTCAACAAGCTCCATACAGTTCTGATGTTTCCCCACGTGACTTCATTTTCTTTCGAAAAATAAAATTACTACTAAGAGAAAACGTTTCCGATAGATTGACAATGTGAAAAGAAATTTCCTCCAGGAACTCCTTAAACAAGCCTTTAAATGTTGTATGAATAATTGAGTAAAATGTTGGCAAGAGTGTTGCTTCAGATGATGACCTTTTGAAGGTGATGAAATAATTATAGATGCTTAATCAACTTATGTTGTTTTATTTAAGAACTCCGGGTACTTTTCAAACAGAATGTATTTATATATTCGAGGATTCAATTCGAAGATAAAATCTCATGTAAGCAAAAACCTTGATAACGGACATTACAATTACGCAATAAGGATAATATTGATAGTAAAATATAATTTGTCACTTTCACCAAAACAGACAATATTAAGAAACTTTGACGTTTCAGTCAAAATTGAACATGATTCGTTTTCCTACGGTCGTATGAAAAGTCGTCACTGGCAAAAAATATGTTAACCCACGGAAATATTTAATCGTCACGAGAGGATGACTGCGTAGGGTTCTCAGCTAAGTTTTAAAAAAATAATTTCCAATAATCAAAGAAATCTGAGAATAAATAAATAATATTGTTTATGTTTAGGTTTTATTACTTTTTCGTAACCACGATCAAGATAAACTATTTATCATTTATCCCCATATTACATAATGGGTAGCGATATGGTCAATTAAATATATTACACATACAATATGCAATTACATTTTTATATATACAGAGATGCATTTGAAAGTTCCTTTACTTCGAAAGCCAAATGAATAACATTTGATATTATATATAAAATTAATGATAACTGACAGAAATGGCTGTTACTTTATGTTACAGTATGATTCTGGGAAGGGTAACGAATATGTGTTTAAACTGGAAATTCTTATTTGGATGAAAAGCTTTAATTTCACTTTTATGGAGTTGTTGCATAATAAAATGAAAATGATTAGTAGTGGCCCTTCAACAATTATTGATGATATATGAGGAAAATTGAGTATATTCCCTTAGAGAATTCCTTGATCTTCCACACATAATTCTTTTGAACTAAAAAGTGATTTGATGAATAAAAACATTTTAACTTTGATCAAGTGGTATTAGCTCGATTTCCCAAAATTGATTTACAAGATCTAATAGAGGTCCCGTCAGGGTTTACCATAAAATAATCTAAGAGAGCAGCTATATAAATGTTAAATATTCTGGGAGTCTTTTTTCTTCTAATCATTGTGTTATTCTTCTTCAGCCTTTGCAAGATATTGTCACTACATCAAATTATTACTATACAGGATATTTTTAAAATTGGGTTTCACAAAAGTATCTGAATGTTTTGTGCTTTCCTTTCAATTAGAATATGAATTTAGAATTTTACTTTAAGAAAGAACACTTTAATGCCCTTAAAACATTACTGAAATTTAATTATCAAGACTACTACACTTTTTCTATGTTTAATTTTTTAATAATTAAAAATAAATCAAGAACGATTAATTTCAAATAATCTTTTTTATCCGCTTTTTAAAGTCACAGAAATTAATTCTTAAACATTTTATCTAAAACATTGTTTTAATAACTTACTTTAAGAAATTCAAGTTTATTCACTCTTTTGGTAGTGCTTTTTAGTAAACATGTTAAATAAAGGTGTACTGGAAATATTATTTATATTATTATTATATTTTTATTATTACTTTTATTTTATTTATTATTATTTTATTTTATTTTAATAATTTAATAATTTTTATTTTTATTATCTTTATTTTAATATTATCAATATTATTATTATTATTA
>JBBMKC010226481.1:0-11840 GCA_037834085.1 Bipalium vagum | reverse complement strand
TATTATTATTATTATTATTATTATTATTATTATTATTATTATTATTATTATCATTATTATTATTATTATTATTATTAATTTAAATGTAATACTAAATATAATATTAAATTAAATTATTCTTAAATTAATATAAAATGAAAAATTGATAGTTTTATTTTAATATAAATCTTAATTGGAAATTTCATTCCCGTTTTGTAATTTTAAAAAATCATATGATATTAAATAATTAGAATTACAGAAATATGTTTATCCTATATATTATTAATATTAATATTTTATCATTATATATTATCTTGTAGTACGACCAAGATTAAACTTATTAAAAAAAACAATGTCGAGTATGAAATTTCACTTTTTGTTCAGACATATGTTGGTTTCACCCTTTTTTTCAAATTAGTGAGAAAATTTATTTAAATTCAATCTAAAATAATTTTTTATCATAATTTAATAATAATGATAGTAATACATCAGAAAATATCAGCAAAATCCATAGTTATTAATGATCTAAATAAACGAATAACAATCTTCAACTACTTATTTCTAGACTTGCTATCTAATTAACTTTAAGTCAAACAATATCCTTTTTTAAAAGTATTATGTATATTATTTATTATATATACATATATATATATGTATATGTATATATTAAAGTACTGGAATTTCGGTATTAATTGATTTCATTGATTTACTATTTTCAAATTAACAGATTTTTTTAAAAATATGATAATTTATAATTTAAAATTGATTTTAATCAAAATATTTAAGTTTTTAAAGATCAATAAATAATCTCCCTATCACTATTTTAATATTTTAAGTCTAGTTAAACAAAAATTAATTCTAATTGTAGAAAAGAATTTCACCAGTTTGTTTTACTTTACTATATTCAAGTTATCCGGTAAATTAAAAGAAATCCGTAATGAAATTCCTATTGAATTGAAAATGAAAAACAATGAAAAGTGATGCTATAAGCTGAACCAAGTCACTTTGTTACCTACTTTGTTCAATAAGACAACAAAACCAACCGAACATTGTATTATTAATTTTTTAAGTCAAATTAAATAAAATTATTTTTAAAGCACTGAACCTATCTTCTCTTCTATTTCTTATTTTTGTCAATTTTTGTATTTTATTATCATATTCATAAAGGAAAAACTATTAACCATCAAACCCAGTCAAAAAATCTGATTGTTATTCTCCCTAATTCTAGACCAAAGGATATAATAAATTATAATTGTCTTGTTCAATATCATACAGAAACCAAATCTCCTTCAATTTATCTTCAAGATTTACAACAGAACATTTTATATTTATATTTTATTAAATATTTGTCTTTTTAGATGCAATTGTTTTATATTACGTGTATTAGTATGATTCTGGATTTTTCTATAAAAAAAAGACATTTTTAAAGTTTTATTTAATAACCTTTAATCAAAATAATCTCCATTTACATATATGACATTCTTTGCATGTCGTAGCGGAAGAATTATATTTGTCGTAAACTTCAACTAATAAGCGGTGCGTTTCTGCACAGGTTTTTTCGCAAAAAAGTAATGCAACATAACTTCCCGCAAATGTCGTTTATTTGGAAAAAAATTGGCCACTTTAAATTTCTGTTTTATTTAAACAATATCTATTTAAATAAGGTTATGTTTTTATTGCATTGTAACTCAAAAATTAGGTCATATATTATATTACAAATAATATACGTATGATACCAATTACATTTATTCAATGAACCACAATTTTTTACTCATTTTTGAAGCATACTATTAAACCTAAAAGTTTTTTGTTGATTCTGACGTTTTTGATCTTTGGTGACCCCTTGACTATATAATTATGAAAATTTTAAAGATTTTTGGCTCATGGTTGGATAATAAGATAAAATGTCGATCTTAAGATAGGATCATTCTCTCTGCCATTCAAATCATTTTTATTTTGTGTAAGAGTATAAGTTTTTCCGTTATTTAATATTGTTTTGCATTACTTCTGTCTTAAAACAATATATGGTAAAATAATAAAAGAAAAATATATTCATACTGAATGTATATATGTAAAAATTGACTTGGTTCAACCTGTACATAAAATTAACTACTCAAAAATCCTGAGTTCGGTAGATCTTTTAATGCTTTAAAAAAGGGAAATGCATAACCCCAGAAAAATATTGTTTATCCTTGACAGAGCCTTAGGTTGGATTTACCCTTTTAAATCACACTTTTATCGAAATGAAACTGGGCTTAGTAAGTAATCACAAAAAGTAAAATATATGTGAATTTTTCTTAACACTAAATTGGGAGAAATTGTGAAACTTAGAAAGAAAGATAAAATTCAATTAGTGAATTAGGAAAATATGCAGATTTCGAGACTCTTTCAAGACGAGATTATTAACTGAAAATTGGTTAGTCGCGTTATTTCACTTTCAACAGTTAATTATAAACATATTCAATAAAACAAAATATCTACCTTGTCCTACACTACAGAAATGTAACAGTAGCGTTAATTCTCTTTATCAAATTATTTAAATGATCATTTCTCATTGTTTTATTGAAGATATGTTGTACAATTTTATAAAGTAAACACACCCCTGGTCCAAATGAATGATATTAAAATTGAAAATAATAGAAGTATAAAAAATATTATTTTTATTAATTTATCAGGGTACACTATGGATCAAAAGTTTTGAAACCCCTAACTAATTTATGAAAAATCAAGAGTAACGTCATATATAACCTACTTAAATTGTTTTAGTCAAATATTTTTATGTATTTATTGTTTTTATGTTATTTAGCTATAAATTAAAATATTTTTGTTGTGATCCTGTTAAAATTTCAATTTAAAATATATATCTTGTGGCATTCATCAATGTGCTTAAATATTAACAAATTATACAACAACATTTATGCTATTTTAATAATTTTTATATTAATATATTGGTTTTGTTTTAATATCTTATTTTTTCTTCAAAATACTTGTATTGGTAAATCAAAAGATATTCCAATCGAAAAAAGAGCTCAAATAGTTATTTTGAATGAAACAGGCAAATCATACGTGGAAATCGCAAAAATATTGAAAGTTTCAAAAGGAGCAGCAATCTCAAAAGCTGTTAAAAACATGTAAAAATATTGATCGCATTCGATCTGGCTGTCCACAAAAAAAACTGAAAATAATATATTAAAAACTAGTATCGTAAATCAATTCAAATTTGCTTCTGATATCAGAGCTGAAATAAATGAAAGACTATCTTTGCCTATTTCTCTGTCAACCACTCAACAATGACTATGAGAAGAAGGCATGTTTTGACGTATTGCAGCAATAAAGTTTAGAATAATGATTGGACAGTCGATCAGTGTTATGGACTGATGAATCAAAATTTGAACTTTTTTGGAAGTCATTTGTTCGAAAGAAGTTAATGAACGATATAAACCCCAGTGTATTGAAACATGAGGGTAGTTCAGTAATGGCTTGGGGTTGCTTTGCTTATGATGGAGTTGGTGCGTTAGTGAAAATTGATGCTATCATGAGGAAAGAGCAATATCATGGCATTCTTCAGCAATACACAATCCCATCTGACATTGACTTATTTGGTAATGGTTTTACTTCTCAGCATGACAACTTCCTCAAACACAATTCTAACCTGTTATAATTTAAAGAAAAAAGAAGATAGAATATTTCAAATTTTGAAATGATTGACGCCAGATTTTAGTTCTATCGAGTTACTTTAGGATGACCGTCAAGTAAGAAATATACGGACAAACAGGCATATAAATATGTAGAATTCCTTGAATGATGCTTCGAACAATATAAATGTAGAAAAGTACATAAACATGTGGATAAATTACCTAAAATATGTGTCGCAGTCATCAAAAGGTGGTTACATCAATGAAAATTAACTATTAGGTTTTTACTTGTAGAAATAGTGTTAATGTAATCTAATAAAAATAATTTTAATTTTCTAACTTAAAAACAATAAGTACATCAAAATCAATAAATAAAAGAAATAAAACCAATTGTATAATACTGGAATTTTCAATTTTTATTTTTTCGTTAAGGGTTTCCAAACTTTTGAGCAGTATTGTAAATGCTGTATTAACTTATTCCACAAAAATTATTTAATTAAAAATGTATTAAATTAACTATAATATTATTTATATTAGACTATTCAACTTTTATATAAGATAATATATAATTAAATCAGGGCAAAATTTTTAGAAAGCAACACAATGAATTTTATTTCTTCCTTATTACACATTCATTTAAACATAAGTAGCAAAACGGTTGGAAATTAACAATATTACTTTTGAGAATAACTTTTATATTCATAGAAAAACAATCTGAATATCACAATGTTCTGTCAGTCTTAACTTTGGCCATATGTATAATAGAAGATAGAATTAAGATGTCGAGAATTATTAGCGGTTCTTATCAGTTAAATATTACTTGAAGAAATCAAAATATTTAAAAGAAAAATATCTGGTCAAAAATTTATTTAAAATCACATTTTTGTAATTAAATCATTAATTATTTTACACAAAATCGGGGAAATATATACTGGTATTTTTGGGTTTTCACCCATATTATTATTAATGAGAAAATAAATAAAATAATAAATCTTGTTATCAAAATAATAAAACATTTAAATAAAATAATAAAAATATTAATAATAATTACAGGGGAAAAATTTCCCATTTTCGTTTTGCTCTAATGAACTGACAGTCAATGCTGTCCACGGGGATTATTATTTTTTCTCTTTTAACCAATTATCAACTCTAATCAAAGTTAATTATAGCCAGGAAAATTGCTGTTGTAGGGGATAGAGACAGTATTTCTTGATGTCCTGTTGTATTGGGCAAATGATCTCTCAACTCTGGTAGAGCTCTAATTGGCTAGCGTATGCCATATATATCCAAAGTTGAGAAGCGAGGTTTATGGCTCACAGATCTTAGAAGAAGACTGAAGCTTTTTGCATATTGTTAAAAATTATTAAGATTATTGAAATGTGAATATTAAAAATATGTATTCAAAGGTGAATATTGCCAAAAGGTCTTTCAAAGATTATTAAACGATTTTTGAAAAAATTTAGAATATTATTAAATATTGTCCAGAGATTATTGGCTGAAAAATATTGTTCAAGATAATTGAGAAGTGAAGATTTTAATTGAAAATATTCTGTATTTTTAATCCATTTGATTTTGTACTATTATTGATTATTTCATCATCGTATTGAACAAAGTTTTGTTAATTAAAATTATTTTATTGCTATTAGATATATGTTATCGTAGAAGATACAGGGAAATCGTAAGTACGAGCAAGACTTGACTGGCGTTATAAGTTGATTGGGAGAGTTTTACATCTTTTATCATTGAATATGCAAATTTCTGGTTTTTTGACGTTTCTATAGTGTTGTCATTGTGGAAGTATGATAATGCCTAGTATTTACGTACGTTAATTGATTTGCCCATATGATTAATATTGAACTTAAACATATAAAAAATAACGGAGTCGGGTTTTTAATATAAAGTACTAACGGTATACTTCAAATTATCATTTATTATAATAGAAAATAAATCAATGTTGCTTAACTAATAATTTTTATTTTAAGGCTATTTCAGGTTAAAAAGTAAGCAGTTAAATATATTCATATTAGTTAAAATACAGTGCTTCAAAAGAGTGTTTTTGGGAATCTATAAAAATTGGAAACATTCAATAGAATAACTAGTACGTGATAGATGATAAATATTTGTTTTATTAAATCAATTAGTTAAATTATCAATATCATAAATTTAAATATTGTAATGAAGCAAAAAACAGAAAATATTAATTTCTTTGTTACATATTACTCTGCGTTGGAAATTCATCAGCTTTTGGTGAATGTTCGTAGAGAAATAGAGGTTAAGACGAATTCAAGATTTTGCCAAGCAACACAGCTTAATGGAGCGTTAAGAGTTTAAGATTCAGGGAGAACACGGTCTCAAACACCTGATGAAAATACCACCAAGATGAAACAACTTCTGTATGTGGATTGTATGTTAGAGGAATGTCTGCTCTTACTAATATCGGCATTAGTTCAGTATACCAAACTGTGTAAAAAATCCTGTTAAAGGACGTCAATGGAAGATTGGTTCCTCATCGATGAACAGAAGATCACAAGGTCTAAAGATTAAAATTACTGTAAATTTTTATTAGAAGGCTGTTGTCGAAAATTGAATCTTTTAACTATACATCATATTTACTAGGTGCAGATGCTTACCGGCCACCAAATCCCAGAAGAGCAACTTCAGACATGAAGTTTCGTATAATTGTTACCTAATATTTTGTGATGATTCCCGCTTTCAAGTTTAGAGTGTAACCAATTTAATGATGCTGAACATTTGTGGATCTCTTTCGAATGATCCTGGATATCATAAGAATTGTATATTTAAACCTCATGCATAGGTCTTCTGTGAATAACAGAATGAAAATTCTAAAGTAACCTCCTTACTCTCTAGATATGAATTTATTTGAAGACTTATGTTAAGAAACATTATACTTGACAGGAGATACGCATGATTTCCGAATACTAATTCTCTCTAAGAATATCTGGCAAATTTTATGAAAAAAAAAACGACAAAAGTGAAGCTGTATGCAGAATTCGGACACCTGAAGAATCACATTAACGAGGTAATCACAAAGATTATCAATAGATTATAAAAATAACACGCGCATATTGTTCTGCTGATTATTTTATAATTTGTAAAAACCGAGCTATATTTTTGAAACACCCTATAGCTTTATCAAAAATAATTTTAACTAATTTATAAGTCAAAAATTATCAGATTTTTAGCGCATGCTAATTCTTATCTAAGTAATTTAGCGACAAGATAGTTGTGAACTTCAACATTTTTTTCCTATTTGCTTCATTTTTAATAAAACTGGGAGACAATATCAGCAATAAAGTTCTCGTCACAAGATGGTAGGTCTATAAATGAATTTTTACAAAATTGCCTAGATGAAAATAATATGGAAATGTTCAGTCATAGTGAATTTATTGTGAAGTGAGGAATTAATTTATAACTTGAAAAAATACGAAATAGAGTAATGGAGCAGGTGCAATTTTTTTCTATTCCTGTTTCGGGTTATGTATTTGGTGGATATACAGAATATTAGTGTGTTTTATATTATCTCGTAATACACTGACATTTGTTATTATTGAATCTAAAGTAACTCAAAAGAGATTTATATTAGAAAGTCTATAAATTTTTTGTCCTCAATTGCATTATAAACAAATCACAATAATAATCTCTGTAACTAGAATTTTTCATGTTATTTCATTTTCGTAATCAATGTAGCAGAGTTACGATAATGTTATGAATATAATTAAAAGAAATATTTATTTTTAATTAACTTGAATACTAATAATTGATTAATGTTCAGACAAAGTCTTAATAATGTTCTAGAAATAGGATGTATGAATTATAATAATAATAATTTTATTATTATTCTAATAAAAAAATCCTCATTATATCAGGGTGAAACCCTTAACATTAAAGATTAGTTAACAGCAAATCACTTTTATTAATTAAGGAATTTCAAATAGAAAAATGATTTATTTATTTTTGACAACAAAAAGAAATCAAGAAAAATGATGAAAACATAAACTAGTTTCTCATTGAGAAACTGCGACTTATTGTGGATTAAGAGTTATTGAGAAGAACAGTTTGATATTTCTATTGGTGATTTATTGAGGATTAAGATCTATCGCCGAAGCTGTCAATCGATTAGTGTGAAAATTAAAGTAAATTTCTTTTGAAAACGGAAAATCAATACTATAATGGTCATCAATAAAGAAGGAGCATTACCAAATTAAAAGAAATAAGCATCTTACTTATGAGATTGAAAATGCTTAATAATATTGTGTACAATTAACAGAAGAAATTAGTATTATCTGCACCACTTAGAAGCGTAACAGTGTGTGTTTTAATAGTGAAAGTAATATTATTATCACTATTACTATATTTATTATTATTATTGTCATTTCACCCTGTCAAGTAATTAAAACTCGAAATTCCATAGAAGCCTAACCGAAATAACTGTGATGTGGTATGTGACGAGTTATTTTCATTAAAATTCATCATTTTCAAAAATATTATTTAGATAGTTTATATATTTCACTTAAATCTTAAATGTGAGATATACGATGGTTCTAACAAGAGTTCTCGGGATATTCACTTTGCGCAACTACTTTATTGATAATATTAATTATGGGATAGCCTCTACAATTCCAGATGACTTCAGAATACAATAGAAAACGAATAGCGCTACTAGAATGAGATTATTATTATCAAATCAGCGGCTTATACCATCGCTAAAACGAAGATGATGACATAGATAGTCTGATTACAAAAAGAAAATCCCATATCAAAAGTAGATAAATTCACAAAACTCAAAAATGAATACAAATTTCCTAGCCAATTTAAAAGAGAAGATTGATACTTACTGCTATAAAAATCTGACTCAAGTAACACAGAAACGAACGTAATGAAATTAACAATTGTGTACCAATAAACAGGATGTATGTTACTAACATTTTGTCATCAAACGAAAGTCTCTTGATAGAAAAGGAAAACTCAAGCCGTAAAATTATGACTGACTTTGCGTAATCACGTGAAGCTTGATATCACTGTATTTATAAAGTTCTTCTCCAATGAGAACTATTTCATTTAAGACAAGACAGCAAATCAAGATCAGTTAGTATGTTTCTGATGATCCGAAGGTTATGTGCTCAAAGTTTTCAGCATTTGCCATTGGATTGGCTGTCATGTCTGCTGCAGATAACACCAAACGCTCTTTTTTGAGAAAAGTACTTATATATCAACATGCTTGAAAAGATTTTGAAATCCGGTTCAACAAGGTAACCAATGGCAGAAAGTATGTATTACAAACAGACTCTGCTCCGGCTTAGAAAACAAAGAGCAAGGTATGATTTTATTAAAATCTAATCTACATTAGTCACCAGATATGTGGGCTCAGTTCAGCTCTAATTTTAATCCTCTTGGTTATTGTCTATTAGAAGAAGGTCAACACAAAACCTCAGAATATTTAAAATCATTGAAGGATGGTAATTGCACATCTAAACCTGGAAGAAGTAAAACGATCATGTATGAGGTTTAAGTCTAGAGTATGTGATTGTGGCAGCTATTGCAGATCACAGAATAATCTTATTGTTTATACTTTCATATAGTTGTATAAAAGTCTTACTTACATAAACATAACAGATCATCCTATTTACATTGTTTTACATCGAGATTAACTCCATATTTATCTCGAACACGGTGTCTATAATAGATAATTTTCATAACTTAAATATGATCAATAAAAATTAATTGATTTTCTCACTATCAATAAGTCAATAATTAATTTCATATTCCTATAGTATAGATTCTTTAAACTATTTAGCTGATTTCCCCCAGAGAAGCTATACGTTATACAACATCATTTAAGACATGTTTATAAATTCGAGAAGCCTGGTATCTTAATGTAGACGTCTGTCACAGTCGAATGGAATTTATGTGTGAAAGATTTGTACAGCGGTTGCTTTTTTATTGAAAAATAAACAAATCATAGACAATTGATAATTTTGATTGACGATAAACAAAACATGGGATGTATACAAATATATATAATAACCTAATATTAGTAAATATTATTAAATATATATAAAATTAAATAGATTAGTAACATCGTAATCTGTTATTCTTACATATTGTTATTATTGTCATAATTAAGTGATCATAAAATTAGAAAACCTACAATACAAACCATGAAGAGCTTCAAATTCACAAAGTTGTCCTTAAAAGCTTTATTCGCAAAACAATGAAGATATCATAATAGCTAGGGTATTGAAGAAGCTTGACTTACTCTCATTGTTATATTTAAAACCGTGAGATTTATGAAGGGTTTTTCTGAGAAGATTTAGGTTTAAGAATATTTGATCACTTAGAATTTCAACATTTTCGAATTAGTCTAAATTAGCTATGAGTGGGCTTCTGAACCTTACAACGTAACAATCATTCTACATATTTGAAAAATGCAAGTCGATTATCTAGGAATCCTAAAAAAGTAATACCCGTATTTTTCTTAAATAATTTTACCATTGTAGCCCTTTTAGGTTCACAAGATGTAATCAATTGTTTTGATTTTCTTTTACTTTACCTTACTTTTGTAATTGTAGAAGTGATGTGGCTAATATGCAGTGACAAATATTGGTTAATAATGCCCAAACCCTTTCTCAAATCTCCCTGTACAAATAAAATTATAATATAGTACAATACTTAATCTTTAATTCGACAATCACAGATTTTTCGATAACTTTTGGTTTTTCCATATCATTATGAACTTACGATGAACTTAGTATAATGCTCGCACTCCTCTATTTATAGTAGTGTACAATGAAATTCTGTAAACCATTTATAAATCGATTAAAAATATTTTTAAGTTTTGGTTTTGTTACCTTATATTTCATCCAGTTAGTATTGATCATAATTTGGAAAAAATAAGATGTTATATTTAATTGATCGGCTGGTTGTCAGTGGTTGCTATTTAAGTTGAAATACTCCCAGCAAAAAATTAGGTATAGAGCGCAAAATTTGTTTGTAAATCTCTACTTGTACATACACGAGAATAAATTGTTTTTTGATATTGACAATGGTGTATATAACCATAAATGCGATCTTATGCCTTACAAAGCAATTTTTAAAATAAATTTTGGTAACCTGATATTTATCATTTTTTCCACGTACATACTATCTACATTTTAAGCATTATAATATAAAGAATAATTAAAAAAAGAAATTAAAAAACTTGCAATATTGATTAAGCGGTTATCTATTTTTATATATGTATATTTTAAATTTTAAAAATAATAAACATTTTAATTAGTAAAACAATAAAAATTATTTTGATCAATTTATTAAGTTTTTTCATTATAATTGTCTGAATTTATGTTTATTAAAGGATTTCAGAGATAATTGTTGAAGATATATATAAAGTAATCAATTTAATTTATTAGGAGTTTTTAAAATAAATATTTAGATATATTTAACTTTTATTTATTAAAAATTTTACAATATAATATATAAATACAACTGTAAGTTTGAATACATACAATTATAAGATTGAATAACCCTGTAAAAATAACTATATTATTCAATTTATTATTAATTGCTTTTAAAATATATACTTATTTGAAATTACATATTTAACATAATTATTTGAATGTACTTAATTTTTATTTAATAAAGATCTAGATAATAATTATTTTAATTTCTGCAAAAAAATTTTTTTGCATCTATGTATTGTTTATGTTTTTATGGAATGAGCTAAGTATATCTGTTAATATATATCAGTTTATACATCTGTTAAATAAGACAACATGATTAGAAATCAATTAAATTTGACGGCATATTTATATAAAAATTATGATCAATCAAATCTGACGGCATTCCTGTCGTGATATTTAATAGATTCAAAGTTTTAAAATCTTTAATTGATTTTCTTCCTTATTGTTTTTTTAAATAATTGTTTGAATCTATTTATTTATTAAAGGTGTTTAACATAATTGACTGAATTAAAGTTTTAAAATAACTTACAATATATTTTTTTAAACATATATAGAAATAGATATTAGAGTTTATTTATAAAAAGGATCTTTAAAGTATATTTATCTGAAATATTTTTATTGATTCAGTTTTAGTTTTACTGATTTATATTGCCCCTACAAGAAATCTTTTTCCTTATTTTACGATTAATTAAAGAACAGAATCTTTTCGCGTTGATTAAAATATCAACGTCTCAAAAGCCCTCTAGAA
>JBBMKC010226470.1:0-11841 GCA_037834085.1 Bipalium vagum | reverse complement strand
ATGACAGATGTTACGAAATGACAGATACAAATGGGAAGAAAGTAGTCAGAAACATTGAAAAGATCAAGAAATTCTTTTAAAACGGGGGATGTGAGGATTAAAATGTTTTAAATAATTTAATTTGTTTAAATAATTGTTATGTTAAAATAGATAATTTTCGAAATAAATCTTAATAGCTTATCTACCGATCTACTAGTCGTCAAATTTACTAAAGTGCAAAAATTTATAAAGTCAAGAACAGGTCAACAAATATTATTATCATAAAGTCAAAAAAATTGTCCTAGCTATGAGTTAAAATTGGGAGTTTGACAATTCAAGAAGGTGTGGGCGCTTGGTAAGTCTCAAAAATATCTTGATAAAAAATTTTCATAATCTTTCTAGATTTAATTTTAATTCAGAAATAAATTCTTTAACCTCCCTTGTTCTGAAAATGTTTTTTGTCCCTATCTATTTCTCTTACTAAAATAAATTTTCTTTATTATCATGAGAGTGTAAAAATTCAAACATTTATTTTACTTTCCTTTAAAATTATTATTAGAATCCTTTATCTGTGCTTTTCTCTTGAAACAATCAAAATATTATTATTCCATCGTTAATTACAAAAAAGTTGTTATATAGAATTTAGAAACCTAAATTTTTCTTCGTCTCTTTGATCAAAAACTCCCGAATTATGAAGAAATTTGTGAAGTTCTTCTGTCAGGAGAGTACGGTGACTGTATGAAACGCTTAGTTGCTAATGATTCAAGATAGAATTGGCACATATTGCTAAAACAGGGCGAGGGTTGTCTTGAATAATTCCGTATTTCTGTTGTTTGTTCTTCTGATTAGCTGATTCAAGCAAAATATAATGAAATTGTTGTTTTAAAATGATTTACCAGTAACCAGTGAATATGTATATACAGGGTCTTCCAAAAGAAGCTTTACTACTTTTAACATATTAAATACTAAGTAGTTTTAGTTTAAATAAATTAATATTTAACATTATTCTAGCTAAACATTTGAAAATTAAATATGGATCGTTATAATTTGCAACAACGGACAGAAATTGTCAAAATATTTTATCAAAGCGGTAGTTCAATTTCAGTAACCGTTAAAAAATTAAAATTTGTTGATTGGCCTCCCAGATCTCCCGATTTCTTATGGGGATATCTAAAAGATAAAGTTTATATTAATCAACCAAAAACTATTACACAACTCGTAGACAACATTTCGGAAAAAATCGCTATGATCTCAATTGATTTATGCCAAAAAGTTATGCAAAATTTCATAAAAATAGCCCAAACTTGTAAGGCCACCAAAGGTGGTCACTTTAATGACATCATATTTAAAATATAAATTTTTGTAATATCTGTGTTTAAATAAAGGTATAAATAAAATTAATTGGCTTTTTAAATAGCGACTTAAAGTAGTAAAGCTTCTTTTGGAAGACCATGTAGATATATATATATATATATATATATATATATATATACACGAAATATATTTAAGTATAAAAATATATTTTACACAAATCTCCATTATTATTTTTTATATGTCTCTATTTTTGGATGTCTCTAACATTGTTTGAACTAATATAACCAATCACTATAAAAGAGGAAACATTTAGAATATCATTTTTGGATATTACTTACTTTACATACAAATTATAAATCATATTAAAATTAGAATTTTTCACACTTTAAAATAATTGAGATAATAATTCTGAAGTCTTCCTCTGAAATATATCTCCATAATATATTGAACACTTGCATTCACAAATAGAAAAATGATATATTTCACAACAAATAAAATTAATTAGCACATTAAAATATAATTTTCAACTTTGGTCCCTTCAGTCTTCGTTTCGGTCCTTGGAACCGTGTTTGGATCCCTTCGGTTCCTTACTGGAATCAGAATCGACTTGATGTTCTGCCAACGAACCGGTCGGTGGTGCTTTTCTCAACAACGTTTTTTGCACAAACCGAACAAATAAAATCAACTTGGCTTTCACAGTCTCACTTTTTGGATCGACTACGTGCACTGAACATGACGTGTATTTGTGCACGCCGCCAATCATTATGGCCAGCACGGTGCACGCCAAACACAAAGCATTGAAGGGCATACTGAAATCCGGACTGGGCATCGTTACCAGGACAACCTCGGAATGTAAACGAACTATTCGATTAGGTGGGAACATGAACGATCTTTTCACTCCAGTAGCTCTGCCAAAAAATAAATTTATCGATAATAAATATTAGCGTGTTAATCGATAACAATAATAATAAATGAATAATATTAATAAAAACAAAATATTAATAAAAAATAATAAATCAATAAATAATTTAAAATTAACTAAATCAATAATCTATCGGAAATTTTTTATTAATCATGTAAGAAAATAATATGGTAAAATCTACTCACTCCAAAACGTCCAGAAGAGAATTGTTGTAGCCCAACGGGGCCGGCACAACGGGGAAGGTGAGTGAGCTGGCTCCGATGTAGAACTCATGGTTGGCATCGGGAGGGAACTCGTTCCAATTCTGCAACATTTTCCGGAACTCGTACTCAATTGTGACCGTGGCTCCAGGAGGAATGTCGATGATGAGCTCCAAAAGGGTCATTCGCTGGCGAATCAAACTCGGCACATAATGGATTTGATCTGACACAATTTGATCAATGACAATGTTATGGATTTAATTATTTAAGAGTATAATAATAATCATAATAATAATAATAATAATAATATGGAAATTAAATATATTAATATTAATTAAATATAATAATTATTATTGATATATTAAATTGATTATTAATATTATTTCCATTAGGAATTTTATTTAATTGAATTTTTGATTTTATTGTTTCCATTGAGAATCGTTTCACTTCTCATTCCTGTTCCTCTTTTCAGAGAAAATTAAGCCGAGATTTATCTGTTCTCTAAATCCAGGATTAATTTTTAAACAAGGAAAAAACTAAAAAAAAAAAGTGAAGCAAATAATAATAAAATATTAATAAAAATATATTAATCAATTTAATAATCAAAAAATCATGAAAATTACAAATGAAAGTTATTTGATAATAATAATAAGAAAAAGTAATAATAACAGAAAAATAATGATAAAAATAATAATAAAATAATAATAATAAATTCAATTTGAATTTTCTTTAAATATTTATATAAAATCAATAAAATCATTGAAAACTCATAAAAATTAAAGAAATCGATATTTTCCACTCACATTGATTGGTGAGATTATTATTGATTTTTACTTTGAGACTGGTGAAGAGAAAATGGAAATACCACGGCAAACTGTCCAGATAAACGGCACGAATGTTCTTCTCCCAAAACACGTTTTCAATGATTACCTTGATCCCCCCGCGCACGTTCCCGGTGCCAGTAGCGAACTTTGTGAACCTCAGCGGACACGACCGGGACAAATCGTTGACAATCCGTCCCTCTGGCCACACGCCACCGATTTTCAGCTGGATCTCAGCGGATGATGACGTTCTTGAGCTCCGTGTCCCTCGTTCTGCCGAGGAGCGTCGCGTTCCTTTGAGCAGGCTCAAATCATAGAACGGAATCCGTCCCTGATCCGTGAATCCCGAAGGAGACACGTCCAACAATGGGCTCAACGACGAAGAAGACTCTTTGGAAAAAGAGTGACCAAAACCATGAACAAAAATACGACTTGACTCTGACAACGCACAGAGCTCGACTCGACCGTCGATGTCCAATAAGTCGACCAGTGACCAAGCTGAAAATTCGATTATTACTATTATTATTATTTATTATAATTACTGTTATTTTTTATTAATTTTTATTATTAATAATATTTTTAAAATTTAATCATTAATTTAATTAAATATTGAACAAAAATAAAAAAGATTTTTGTAAAATAACAAAAAATTATTGAAATAAATAAAAATTATTAATTATTACTAAAAAAAATTATTATACAAATGAAATTGAATATTTAAAATCGATAAGATTTCACTGTTCAAGAAATAATTATTTAAACAATTAATAATATTATTAAAATGATTAAAACTAATCAAAAATTGATTTTTTATTCGAATATTTCCTAAAAAGAACAAAAATGTATCTTACTGTTGAGATAATTTCGAAAAATTCTTCGATCAAGGACAATTGTGATGGTCTGGTGGATCAATCGACCGATTGTCGTGCAGTCAGCGGTCTGAAATCGATAAATTATAAAAATTATCAAATATCAAAAAATATCGATCATATATGTTAATGATTATTGGTGGATCTTACCAGACAAATCTTTTTCACTGTCATTGTGATAGACGTAAAATGAGACGAAAATAATCGTGACGGTTTCAAAAGCTGACCCAATCCCGCCAGTCGTTTGCATGGCAACAATTTGATCCAGGGCGTCAAGTTCTCTGTGCATACAGATTCACCACTCAGAACAGATTTGCGGACGAAACTGTTGTTCCGGTGCTTGGCAGTCAGACCCTCGGGAGCGTAGGCCCATTCCGGTTGGACGACTTCGTTTTTGGTGGACAGCTTGTTCAGGGAAGTGCAAAATAAGCCGGACAACGCGTGAGATAAGTGCTCCCATTTAATATCAATTCTAAAAAGGTAATTACAATCGGTTACTGGATAAAGAAATTTGAAATATTTATTAATCAAGATAACTTTTAATAATTAATCAATTTCAAGATCTACTGTGTTTCGGTGGGTTCAAACCATGCCCAAAGTTCTGCAGACTCCGATGGGAGTGAAATGGGAGCCAGTCCCCATTTATCAGTATTCCAAAATCCTTTAGACAAAGCCAAATGCATTTCTGAAAGGGAATACTTCTTTACAATTTCAGATATCGATTTTGGGAATAGATGATAATTATTGCCTGAAAATGCATTAAGAGCTCTTTGTGAAAGTTTATCTTAACTTGTTAAGTCTGATGTTGTTGTTTGAAAATCAAAATGAAAAGAAACGGCATCGTTTAAGTTGCTAATGATGAGATTTTCCCGAAATGAGTCATTGGCATCAGATAACCCAATGAGGAAATAACAAAATATAATAAGCATTCAGTACTAATTTCAGATTTTTTACGTAAAAAAAGAAAATTTGAATTTAGCTCATATTACGTAGTTTATTTAAACACAAAATATTCTGATTTTATGGACAATTTCAAATGTTTGTTTAATTGTAATTTCTTAAATTTTTAAATATATGCCTATAATTAAAAATTTTCAATATAGACAATAAATTTATGTTTTCAATTATTCTTAAATTTAAATAATTAGTAAGTGTAAATGAAATACTAAATATTTAGCGGCTACGGTAAACTTTATGATTTCAACAGAAGGACAACTGTAAAATGGTAATGGAAAAATCTTAAAAACATCTCAACAGGAAATTATGATATTTGATAACATTTTTACAAAAAATTATCTTAATTTATCATTTTACGTTAGAAATTATTTCTTAAAAAGTCGAATTGAAATTGAAATTTTTTCTATGAAAATATAAGATTAATTTTAGAGATTATAAGAATTTAATAAAGTTATAATAGTACCAAGCTTGAAATCGCTGGCTCTATCATCATTAATCGGTGAGTCATCGGGGTCGTGCTTCTACAACTCTTTGTCATTTAACATTTTTCATTTAATTTTAATACTGTTAGGGTTGCACCACAACCTTTACCAAAACTACATATGCTACAATAAGTGTAACTAGGGCGATCAAGAAGTAGAACAGATTTTTAGAAACTGTACACTCAGACAAGTACGTCATTATCCAAACCAGAGGAAATTTGATGACTACATTGATTTTAGAACTATTAATTATACAGTCCAATCTCGTTACTATGCCACCACACTATTATACCACTCTCGCTATTATACGAATTTCACTAGGTTCCGACAAAATTAAATAAAAAAATATATTTACTATGCCACTACCTACTCTTGCTACTATGCCGCAATTGTGTCACAGTATTAATAATAAATTTATTTTAATTTTTTCAGTTGGGTTTATAGTACTATTATAATATAATTATTGGAATTATCTCTTACTATTGTGGGAGTCATCAGTGAAAAAGAATAGGAGATAAAGTTATAAATGTTAGAGAGAGTTGCAATTATGGTGAAAAAAATTATCATCAAATATTTTATTTACATTTTGTTGGGGTTTTGAAAAAAATTCTAATTAATAATAATAATTATTATAATAATACGTTTTCGATGATAATAATAAAAATTTCTAATTTTTAATTAATAATAATAATTTTTAAATAATATTAATAAGAATATTTTAAAATAATTTTTCTAAGAATAAAATATTTTTTTGTGTCATTAGTATAATGAAAAAATCCCACCGTGGGGATTATTTTTTGATCAGGCTAATGGATTCCTGTCGGAAATAAATTAAATTAAATAGCTCACCGAATTTCGTTGTGGCTGTACAAGGACAGATGATTCCGCACAGCCTGGTCGTCCAAATGAAGTGAAAACATCGGAAATTATTCGAAAGATTCACGATATTGTTCTTAATGATTGACGAATCAAAGTGCCCGAGATACCACAGGCTGCTGGCATATCAGTATGATCAACATCTGCGAGATGGGTGCCGTGCTGCTCACAGTTGACCAAAAGCGTGAGAGTATGTGAAGTTCGGAGCAAGGTTTGGGTTTATTCCAAGACAATCTAAATGAATTTCTTCGCCGTTTTATCACTGTTGATGAAACTTGGATTCACCACTACACCCCTGAATCTAAAAATCAATCAAAGCAGTGGATAAAATCAGACGCACCAGCTCCGAAAAAGGCGAAGACTGTTGTATCTGCTGGCTGGTCATGGCTGTCATTTTTTGGAATGCGCACGGTGTAATTCTAGCCGATTATCTTGAAAAAGGAAAAACAATTAATGGGGGATACTATAGTGACCCATTTGAATAAAGAGATTAAAGTAAAACAGCCACACATGTTGAAGAAAAAGGCATTGTTCCTTCATGATAACGCACCGCCTCACAGGTCAGCAGTTGCAATGGCAAAACTGCATGAACTACGCATTCGACTGTTATCACATCCACCATATTCTCCCGATTTAGCTCCGTCTGATTATTTCCTCTTTCCAGACATGAAAAAATGGCTTGCAGGTCGAAAATTTCAATCGGATATTGAAATCATTCATGAAGTAAGTGCTTATTTTAATGGACTGGATCAATCTTCTATATAAAGAAGGAATTAATAAACTTGAGAAACGTTGGATGAAGTTCGATAATACTTACTTGGGGATTATGTTGAAAAATAAACTTTGTTCTGTGTAAATATACTAGTCGTTATTTTATTTTTCACGGACTTATTGAACCACCCTCGTATATTGATTAGCCTGTTTCGAGTTGCATTGTTGAATTATTTCCTTGTTTCTCGTTAAAATCATTTTCAAAATCCTGTAAATATTTGGCCAATTTTTGTTTTATTCTGCTTGTGCTTCTTTTAGTTGTGTTGAATTTGTCAGAAAATTTTATTTCTGATGTACCATCTTTTAGGCCTTAAGTTATTTAGCATTTATGATTAAAATTTATTTTCATTTTAAAAAAATTTTAAATGTAACAAAATCTTGCAAATAAAATGCTGTAATTACGTAATTTCTAAATGAGGTGAGGTCAAATTTTTTTCCATTTTAGTTAATATTCTAAAGTTCTAGTGGTCAACACCGTGCTTCTACCTCAGATATCGAGGTTCACTGCAAAGTCAGGACTCGACTGTAAAATTATACTACACACACCCAATATTATTAAAATAAATGTAAGAAAAAGAACATTTATTTATTAATAACAAAATATAATGAAATTAAAATACTAAAGTGTGAAAAATAAAAGCTTTTAATAAATAATAATAAATGAATAGGACAACATTTCAAATGATAATATATTTGATTATTTTTTATATTTATTTTAACTAAAAATTAATTTTCAAAATTTAAAATATTTTTAAGAATATTTTTAGAACATATTGATTATTTTTTTATATAAATAAAAAATAAAATTCAGACACCAGAGAGAGCGTAGATTGAAAGAAATAGGAAACTCATTTTAATTAGATTACCAAATTTCTTTAATAAATGGTCAATAAAGTTGACATATAACATCAACTAAATCGATTTCCAATAAATTTCATATTTTAAGTCGTTTTTCAATGAATTTATATTTTTTCCCCCCGTGGGATTTAATCTTCTGCGTCAACTTGTAAAGATTCCTCAGTTCTCCCTTGACAATGACCGCATTGATCTTGTCGTTCTGCACATATTCCACTCGGAACTTTTTCTCATCAATAAAACCAAGTTTTAAATTATTATTTTTCGGAACGGTTAAAACAATATAATTCTGATTTGAATTTAAATTATTTCTATTGGATTCTTGAAGTTGAATAGCGTTTGTGATTTGCGATTCATCAGATCGGCATTTTTCTGGTAAGACAATATTGTCCATAATCTGTCCACAGGAATCTTTGATCCTCGATGTATTACTGGTGACAGCATCGCCATGGTAAAACATAGAGTCATGATGCCACACTGTTCCTCTACGAAAATCTGGTCTCCAGGAATCATTGAGGTATGAGAAAGCTTTCATCACTGCAATCACATCACCTCCTAATATACTATAGGCTCTCATCAATGTTCCATCGTTATTAGCAAAACAATCAGACACGTCTACGGAAACGTCAAATTTGCTTCTTATTCCACAAATCAGTCTGTTAGAAGTCAACCGAACACTTTCCCAAATCTTTCCGAATTTCCCCGAAGTATTAAACCATTCGTTTGCATTGCAGTAATTGTTGAAATTCGTTTTTGATTTCAATTCATAAATCGGTATAGAATGCACTTCCACAAAGTCTCTCAATGAAATAGTGGTTTCAGGGGTCCAAAAATTATACTGATACCAATTTCCTATTTGATATAATCCCAAAGGAAACTTTGCTTTTATCATTTCATTATATTTTTGCGGCTTCTGTTTGGAACGAAATTCCATCACATTCGCATCTTCAGATACGGGATTTGTTTCAGTTTGAATGGGCAATGGAACGTAGGGTACTTGACCCTTGTTCGACTGCAAAGATTGCATGGACACGGACTGAGGAGGGGAATCCAGTGCTGCGTTGTAGTCGACAAATCTTGTTGCATTACCTTTTTGTAAGGGATATTTATCTTTTTTGAAACTGTTTCCCATTTTAACTGAAAATATTTATGAAATATATCTGAATTGATTTTAATTGATTATAATTTAAAATCAATTTGTTAAATAAGTCTTTCCTTTGAGATAAATTTTATTTAGAAATACCATAATATATTTAAAATGGAAATGAGAAAAAAGAAGCTTTCCAAAATTGTGAAATAGACAAGTTTGCAATTTCATATTGTGAATGTTACCGTATTTTCAGGAAATATAATGAGCAAAATAATAAAAAACGCACGTTTTTTTCAAATTTGTTTCATGTTTTAGAAAATAATTGTATAATACGTTTTAACATATAATACGCATGCGAATCTCTGTTTAAATATTATAATTAAATTGTGTATTTAAAAAATGTATTTGTCATACAGTGCAACTACTATTTTGGACCAATTTCTGAAATGGACCACTTTTATAATCGAACCAAACTCCATATTTGGACCAATAATTTGTACTTATCATATTTCTCGATATTTTCATGTAAAAAATAAAATTCCTGGTCCAAAAGTTTCAATCATTTGTTTAAAAATTTAATAATTAGTTAAAAAATTTCAATAATTTGTTTTAATAATATTTTGGTATATAACATTTTCAAAATCAGGAATGAGTAAAAAATTATCATATGAAGATAAATATAATATTGCCAAGAAACTTCGAAATAAAGAATCTTCCATTTCTATTATTACATCCATATAAGTTCATATAAAACATGTTTTATAGCCTTTTTATGTCTTAACTTCTATTATTGACCAACCTCTATTTTAGGACCACTTTTGAAATTTTGTGGTCCAAAATAGAAATTGCACTGTACTGTTTAAATGAAATTTTTTTGAAAGTTGAATTGTAGAATTATTGTTTAGTTTTTAAAAATAACCTTAACTATTTTATTTTTGCATTTTGTAATTTGCCCAGCCCAAGTGACATTAAAAAAGGTTTAAAACAAGAATTCAAGAGAAATGTGAATAATATTTCAACAAGAGGGAGAAAAACATTTTTGAATATTAGAAAGTTTTTGACAAAACGATTCACAGATTGGAAAACAAGTTTTTAAAAGGAGCCTCGTGGTAGACCGCTAGCACTTCATGACAACTTATCAATATATTTATGAAATTGGTAAATTGCAAATAATGATAAATTTGGAACCTAGTTTCCTGATTAAAACACAAAATGAATCACTTTGAATCATGGTCCTAACAAATACGTGGGATACAACAGTTATTTTTGAGCAACATGTTTCTCAAAATATGCTTCTCATGACTGAACAACAATGAATCCACATTATCTGTTGAAACCTGTGATGTGTGATTGATTATTTATTCCTGATAAATGAAGAAAAATCATTCGTTACATTGGCACTTATTTAAAATATAAATGCAGAATTGTAGATTCAATATTGAAACGGCATTTTACAGGTACTAAATGTATCATTTATGGAGATCATAATTAGAAGTTCGAAATTATATAATATATATTAAATAAAGATTAGGAAAAAATGGAAATGACAAAATTAAAGTAAAAAAAAAATATCAATAAATAAAATTAAAATAAATAATAAATAATGAAAATTATGTTAAAAAATAGTACAGCTTTAGAAGCTTCAAGAATGGTATGGAAACATGAAGATCTGAAACTAATATCAATAACACCTGAAACAAAAAAATTAGTTAAAAATTAAAAAATCAAAGTCCACCTTTCAAGGTAATATTGTGTATTAATCAAATGTCATGGTTGCAATAGTCGACAGATAGAGAAGACACAGCGTCACCTCAGAAAACGTATAAGGAAGAAAGCAATTAAGGAGAAATAATGAAGTTTTAGATCATTCAATTAATTGCACAGTACGTGAAAAATAGTTAATTTTAAGAATTTATTGTGATCATGAAACAGTTTATCTCTGTCAACCTTATCAACCAATACTTGTACGTTATAGTGTAATTTAGAATTATGATTCCCTGTCATGTAGATATATTTCAATTCGAGGAGATAAATGTGGATAAAACTTGTTATTGGTACATTGCAAGTAGAACCTGAATGAGAAGACATTGTGGAATATTAGTGAGATTAATTCCATTTCTTAACCATAGGAATTTATTTGTATTCTAGATAACAAAGACCTGAAACTACATGAAAGGATAATTTAACACATTGAAAATGTAGTTTGACAGTCTTCATTAAGAAAAATTTGTCTTGTAATGTTGAGCATTATTTACAGCTCTCTGACTTGAAACCACAAACAAGTCCCAGAGCAATTTTTCTAATGATCTGAAGCTGTAATGTATATTTCGTCTTCAGACCAGTGGGTTTCCAAAGTTGAAGATTTAATATATTTTATGCACCAGATATACTCTGCCTCATTACCTTGGAATCTGTCCAAAGTAAACAATGGAATAAAGAATAATTTTGGCCATATATCATTGGAAACCATTTATCAGGAAAAAAAGATGAATCAAAAAAATTTCGATTTTATTGATTTATTATATTATTCCACAAAAATTCTGTTCAAACATGTTTTATGTGAAATATGAAATATATTTACATGGTGTAATTAAACCCAAGAGGAAATTTTATCGTACATTCGTACACACGTTAAATAAGTTTTTTAATAAATATTATTAAATAAGTAAAATAACGTAATATTTAAATAAAAATGTTGAGTAATA